>SNQJ01S0031545.1:64547-85492 GCA_010110895.2 Picea sitchensis | reverse complement strand
GGTGACACACTCTTTCATCCCATGGCGTTTTAGGAATTGACCAACGCCCAGTTTCACTATGGAACTCGTGAGAATTTGTTCTTATCTTAGCAATGCTTATTTTTTTCTTTACACTTGGCAAAACAGATAGATAATTTTGATATATATTGGTTAAACTTTGCAAAGTGTGTGAATAACGCAATGAATAAAAATATCAAATACAATAAGAAATTATTTGTCAAAAAAATATTTGGGTCATCCCGACATGTTTTACATGTTTTAGGTTGAAAATCTTTTTAAACTCTTAGCAAAAATATTATGTTTTAAGTTGAGAATATGTTTTTGGTACTTAAATCTTTTTGAAACCATTTTCGTTTATTTATTAAATTTATTACTTTTAAATTTTATTTATCAAATTATTATTAATTTTTTTAATCAAATATTATTCTAATATTTATTTAATTTTTTTATTATTAATTTATTACTAAATATTTTGAATCGTATTTTTTTTTAAACAATAATTTATTAAATTATTAAAAATATTAAAAAATTACAATAATAATGATCACTTCATTTCTTTTTTTAAATTATTAACATTAACACTCATTTCATTACCATTATAATTTTATTCAAAAATACCAGAAAATCTTGAAACAAGTTTTAAGGTTTCTCAACATTTTAAAGGCATAGACTTGACCATAATTTTTTTGTTTGACATAATAACATTACTTTCCTCTTAAATAATTTATTTCCCAACTTTGTTATGAATTTTTAATTTTTAATTATTTTTTCTAAAATATATATATTTTTCTTTAATTTTATTATAAAATTATTATTATAAATTAATGTATAAAACACCTTTATTTCTAAAATAAAATTCAATAATTTTAAAATACATTAAAATAATAATTATTTCATTTTATAAAAAATAAATTACAATATTTTAAATTATCATTTTCAAAAAATATTTTTAAAATTTAAAATTTAAATTACAATAATAACCATTTTCAAAAGAATATTTTTAAAATTTCTAATTTATGTTGGAATAAAAAGAAAGAAAAA
Source organism: Picea sitchensis (assembly GCA_010110895.2). Taxonomy (NCBI): domain Eukaryota; kingdom Viridiplantae; phylum Streptophyta; class Pinopsida; order Pinales; family Pinaceae; genus Picea; species Picea sitchensis. The sequence goes on along the minus strand of SNQJ01S0031545.1, from coordinate 84,451 downwards.
AAAAGTAATTTTACACTAAATGACTAACCCACCCTTACATAGAATTGTAAATTTTAGTTGTCATTTTCAAAAAAATATTTTTAAAATTTTTATTTTAAACTACAATAATTATCATTTTCTATCATTTTCAAAAGAATATGTTTAAATATTTTAATTTGAGTGGGAAAAGACAAAAAAGAAAAGAGTAGATTCCACATAAAATCATTCAGCTTCACATAAAATTCGAGCAACTTTATCACATTCTCTGTACTCATAGATGTGAAGACCTCATTTTGTTTTCATGACCTTTCATGTTGGGATACAACTCATGTGTAATATGTTTTTTTTTAGTTTTTTGAGAAGGGGTTGGTGAAAGTTTTATCTTTTGGTATTTTTGGTAGGAATTTTGGGATATAAATTTTGATATTTTTATGTTGTTTAAATTGTATTTTTAAATGTATAAATGGATTTAGTGTGCTGAAAATCCTGAAACACTTTATATAGATCCAATCATTTCTCACTGAATTTCAAGCAAAATCAACTTGTTGAAAGTTTTATTTTTTGATATTTTTTTGTTAGAATTCTGGGATGTAGATAAAACCTTTATTTTGTATTGTTTAAATTGTATTTTTGAATGTATAATTAGATTCAGTCTGCTGAAATTTTTTTGAGACATTCCGATTATACAAACTTAATTACTCAAATCTACAGATCCAACCATTATTGGTTAAATTCCAAGCAAAATCAACCCAAAAAAAACCAAAAATAGAACATTTACAGCTATTTCATAATTCCGAAAACAAGATGCAACACACTAAAAACAGAAACATGTGATCGTGCGTACTCTTAACGTGTGATCTTAAAGTCAATCAGTGGCTTTAAAAAGGTGACGTCACTACAGGAATACAGATGGGTCCCACAAAAAAGTTAGTAAAGGCTAAAGATCGAAAAGCATCCAGTGCGATGGAAGAAACTTTTGAATGTGGTTTCCTTTCACGTGAGAACATACATTCTATATTTCACATCAAAACATAATCCCAGTCTTGTCTTTTCGTTTTAATTAATAGAATTGTTAACATCTCGGATAATGTAGATAAAACTTTTCACGTTGATTACGAGAGGCCACTTGCAATTTATTATCATGTAGTGATAACGTGGTGATTAATAGTATATAGTTTTGATTCCAGCACTGTCTGAATTGTGCTTCCAAACAATATATAATTGTGCTTCCTTCCAGTTGAGAGGCAATCTAATCTAAATTCCATTTCCAGTGGCATTGCCATTGTAGAATAGGAAAGTTTAATTTGCTGCTGCCATGATGAGTCGGATTGGAAGAGGTAGTACAGCTCTGGGGTTCATTGTGGTCGTGGCAATATTATTTGAGTTAGTGCCAGTCAATGCACAAGGCACTGTAGCAGGATTCTACAAACAGACTTGCCCAAGCGCAGAGAAACTTGTGCAGGTAAGGGTACAGAGAAAATTCCGCACCGATAAGACCATTGTGCCTGCGCTTCTTCGAATGCATTTTCACGATTGCTTCGTCAGAGTAAGAATTGTTCTTCCTTCCTATCTGGTAAACAATTTGCTTTGAATCCATGATATATATTCAAGTATTCACAATCCATGATATATATTCAGTATTCACAATAGGCTCTTTTTCATGATTTTGTTCTGTGCTTCTGAATTTGTTTCAGGGGTGTGACGCATCCCTGCTGGTAGATTCCACTCCTGGAAACCAAGCAGAGAAGGAGGCAGGACCCAATCAGACTGTGAGAGGATTTGAATTCATTGACGAGATGAAGAAGGTCTTGGAAACTGTATGTCCCAACACAGTATCCTGTGCTGATATTATTGCTCTGGCTACAAGAGATGCTGTGGCCCTGGTAATAATTACATTCAATCTCACAGTCGAATCCTGAAATATAGTAACATTTCTCAGTTGGTATCGTCTGTGAAGGTTTTTTAATTTATGGCAGAAGAACAATGAGGAATTTTTAATATGAGTGTATTGGTGATTAGCTGTTACTACTGTGTGTTATGTACAGGCGGGTGGGCCGCGTTATGATGTTCCAACTGGAAGAAGAGATGGTACACAGTCCAATGTGGATGATGCAGATAAACTTCCTGATCCCAACGATAGCGCCACACAGTCCACTTCAGCTTTTGCTTCCAAGGGTCTCTCTGTTTTAGATCTGGTTACCCTATTAGGTCTGGCTCCTGAGTCCCCACCCTGCAAAAACAAATTACATTGAATGCTATTTCTTTTATTCTTTTCACAGAATCATGTGTACTATTTATTCATGATGGCTATATTGATAATTGATGCAGGTGCACACACCGTAGGCATTACCCATTGCAGTTTCTTTAACGACAGGCTGTACAACTTCCTGGGAACTGGCAAGGCAGACCCAACCATGGATCCGGCCCTTGTAACCAAGTTGAAGACCACATGCCCAGATCCTGCCTCCGGAAGCTCTGCAGATCCCCCGATAAACCTGGACCAGGGAACCCCCGCTGTTTTCGATGACAGTTTCTTCAAGCAGATTGCGGCCCGCAGAGGTATCTTGCAAATTGATCAACAGCTGTTCGAGGACGCAACCACCACTAACTTTGTGAGGAGCTACACAGGATCCTCACCAAACCGTCCTCTGAATTTCAGCCAGCAGTTCACTCAGTCCATTGTTAAGATGGGGAACTTGGGGGTGCTCACTGGTAATCAAGGAACTATCAGGAAAAACTGTAGAGTTGTCAAGACCTGACAGATGCATTTTGTCACTGTCAATTAGTTATTCGTTGCATTTTCCTGGGAATATTAATGCCCTGCAAGCTATTTCGGATTCGGATTGTTATATGATAAAAACTGGATGTCGTGTCTGATTTCCTATATGTATTCCAGGAATGGAATTCAATTGAATTGAACAGGAAAGTTTCAGTATTTGACATCAATTTTCTCAATGCCATAGAAGGGCAGTAGAACTCCCAATCGACTGCTGCAAATAGAAACTAAATATGTCTAACGTCTTTTAAAATAATAAAAATAAGTCGCAGTGTTATGTATATATTTGAGGATAGATCCTATTAAGGCAGTGTATGCTTACATGGTAGTATATTTGAGGACAGGTTTTAAGTGTTTTTATATATGGATATTAAGGTAGTGTATGCTTACATGTAGTATATTTTACATGTAGTATATTTGAGTACAGGTTTTAAGTGTTTGTATATATGGATATTTATATCTATGTATATATTTGAGGATAGATCTCATTAAGGTAGTGTATGCTTACATGGTAGTATATTTGAGGATAGGTTTTAAGTGTTTGTATATATGGATATTAAGGAAGTGTATGCTTACATGGTAGTATATTTGAGGATAGATCCCATTAAGGCAGTGTATGCTTACATGGTAGTATATTTGAGGACAGGTTTTAAGTGTTTGTATATATGGATATTAAGGCAGTGTATGCTTACATGGTAGTATACTTGAGTATAGATTTTAAGTGTTTGTATATATGGATATTTGTGTATATATATTTGAGTATAAATTTTATGAAGACACGGTATGTTTACATGATATGGATGTTTTAAAATCGGTGTTATGTATATATTTCAGGATAGATCCTATTAAGGCAGTGTATGCTGACATGGTAGTATATTTGAAGATAGATTTTAAGTGTTTGTATAGATGGGTATCTGTGTATAGTGTATATATTTGAGTATAAATTTTATAAAGACATTATAGATTAACCTATATGATATGGATTGTATGTTTGAAGATAGATTTTAAATGTTTGTAAAGCAGAAAATGTATAATATATTTTCTCTATTAATTCAGCCCCCCACCCTCATATGAGGGATAATACATTTTCTCTATTAATTTAGCCCCTCACCCTCACATATGAGGGTGGGGACATTTTCTCTATTAATTCAGTCTCCCACTCTCATATTGGGGAAAAATGTATTATACATTTTCTCTATTAATTCCCCCCCACTCTCATACGAGGGTTGGGGGGATTAATAGATAAAATGTATTGTAGATTCATTTTAAACTTGGCTCCATTAATTGAATTAAATTTATTTTTATTATTGTTAACATAATATTAACACCATTTTATTACTCTAAATATAATTATAAAATATTTTATTGTACATATTTAAGTTAAACCATTTATCGTGATTGCACTCATAATATTGATAAACGATTAATCATAATATTATGTGGCTTTGTCTAACTATTCTATGAAATGGTTTTTTAACCAGAATCTGGTGACATAAATCTGTCAAGAAATTACTATTTTTTGTTATTTAAAATCCAGTTTTGAACACAGAAATGGATTCAGCATGCTGAAAAACCCCTAAAACACTAGATTATACAGAAATAATCACTTAAACCTGTGAATCTAACAATTTCCTGCCGATCTAATAAGCATACATGCTGATATACATACAACTTTAACATTGCAACCATATTTCTTACTTAACTGCCTACATGATCAATAAGACAGCTTACTAAATTTATCCTCTCCCTTTATATATAAATTGTAATTTAATATTTAAAAATAATAAATACATTTAATATTTAACAAAGTAATAAATTCTATATACGAGAGACGAGCATGATATATTAATTTTATTTACTATAATATTTAAAAATAATAAATATTATATTTGAGAAATTGATATAATAGTGAATCTTTTGGTTCTGATATTTTAAAATTGTTTTTGTTTGACTAAAAATTCATTTTTCTTGGAGGTAAAGTTTGTCTTCTTATTGATCACCAGAGGGTTATTCAAGATAGTGTGGTTTTCCTTGAGTAATAAAATAAGTTAACCTGCATCCACAGATAGTAGCCAATGATGATTGTTCTCAATGCTGAGGGTTATTCAGGATGGTGCGGTTTTCCTTGAGTAAGGATGATAAGTTAACCTACATCCACAGATAGCAGCCAATGATAATTGTTCCCATTGCTGATTGACAATTAAATTACTATAAATTTTCTATCATTTAAAAAAAATATTGATAAATCTTATAAATTTTATAAACACCCCTTACAAAATATTTAATCACAGATAACAGTCAATAATAATTGTTCCATTGCTGATTAACAACTAAATTACTATATATTTTCTACCACTTAAAAAAAATATTGATAAATCTTATAAATCATATAAACACTCCTTACAAAATATTTAATCACAGATAGCATCAAATAATGATTGTTTGCATTACTAATTGAAAACTAAGTTATTATAAATTTTCTATAATTTAAAAAAAATAATGATGAATCTTATAAATCCCTCTTACAAAACATTTAATGCTTTATATAGAATGTAAACCATAATTTAAAATAACTTTACATTAAAAAATGTACACCCCAACACAGAGAACATTGAATTCTCTGTACCAGACCCCAACACAGAGAACATTGAATTCTCTGTACCAGGCATTTAGTGCTGCCAGAAAAACATTTGCCTTGTTTTGTTTCCAAAGGGAAGTGAATCGTCCAGCGAATTGGATTTTAGCGTGGCCGCATGGATTATGCTCTTGTTTGCTCGTGACCATTTTCTTGTAATGCGTGCCTAAATGTCTTATTCCATGTCAGTGTTCAGAGTTTTAAATCAATAAATTTTAAGCTGTAAAGCTTATACAGATATAAAGCAGTCATCTATAATCATCTATAAGCAGTCATCTATAATCATCTGGGAGTGTTGCATTCATTGGACTGTGTCATAAGACTTGAAAGTTGAGATGCTCCCAGGCACAACTGTTAGGTGCCGTGCATGCCTCTTTGTTTTTATGAATTTTAGGTGAACGTGGCGATATGGAATTGAAGATATATTGTATTTAATACACAACTGTCAGGGGCATGTTGTCTGTTTTTATAAATTTTAGGTTAAATTTTTTAAGATGGGTAGAAAGTCCAGTCATAATGTTAAGATATGCTAGTGTATGCATTTATATTGCATTTAAGTTAAGTATTTTTGGATAGTATTTATTATTAAATTTAAGTTAAGTATTTTTAAGTAGTTTAAATGTTTTATGTTTTGGTTTTTAGTAGGATATAAATTTAGATAAAATTGATATTTTATGTTGTTTTTGATTGCATAAATGAATTTAGTGTGTTGAAATTTTTTAAGGCATTTAGATTATACATATGTAGTTACTTAAATCTGCAGATTCAATAATTTCTCATTACATTTCAGAGAAAATTAAAGAGAAAATATCCCCAAAAGACCAAACCATATAAAATGTAAAAAACCATAACATATCATATAGTTTTTTTTAAGAATAGAAAATACTATAGTTAACATAATAATAACATTATGTAATGTTTGGGTAATGCATTTTAATTGCAAGATAAACATAATGATTAAAATATTATATATAACTTAATTTGAAATTTTTAAAGAAAAGTATTATGCATTTAATAGTGTTACATAAATATAAGGTATATTAAAATATGTATAAGAAATTTTAGATTGGACATATATATGTGTGTGTGTGTGTTTTAGAAATAGAAATTTTAGAATGACTATGTTTGGTCTTCCTAGAGTGTTAGCAACATGTTGCACTGGTAACAAAATCACATCATGTTTGCATGTTGAGATTGCTTGCACCCAAAAATGGACTCCATAAGATTAAATCCATTCATTTGTATTTGGGTTTTGTTTACTTCCCTCAATCTCATTCTTCTCATTTATCTCTTGCAAAGATATGGTAGCGTATCTACATTGCCTATAGCACTCGCCATGCCTTTTCTAACAACAAAAATAGGAAAATTATTTTAGCGTCCTGCTAAATTCAAGGCTAATTTTTTTCAATTCATCTAGGGTAAGCTTCCTTGTTTCTTGCTCATGGATACTATAGAACATTGTGTTGTCTACCTACTCAATCCCATTCTACATTACCTACTCAATCCCAATCTACATTTAGAAGATTTCACTAAGTCAAATTGCCAAGGTTTGAGATTCTGCCAATGGAATTGATACAAGAAATATGGGTTCTTTAGTAGGTCTATGATTAGGTCACACTTTATGGATGTATTATCAATAGTTACTTTATGATGTTTTAAACTAATGATGTACTATTGGATGAATTCAAGATGGTGAAGGTTGATCTCAATAAAGTTTCATTGTATGATTTCTTTGAACTAATTAATTAGTATATAACTCTCATCTCTATGGAAATGTAGAATCTCCTCTTGTATTCTTGTTACTTGTAAATATATCTTGGATAGCCCTCTATGTGGTGACCGTGGTCTAAAATATAATTTGTGATTGTAAGTATTGTAATGGTTGATGATATATGTGAATGATAACTTCTTTTCCCAACAAGTAATGTTTCCACTTCTTCACACTTTATACCAATGCATACAATTCCTTATCATAGGTAGGATAGTTAATCACTCCTCCATTAAAAATTTCTGAATGAAAACAAATGGGCTTACCATGTTGTAACAAGACTGCTCCCATTGCATAATTGTTTGCATCTGTTTGGATCTCAAATGGCTATATCATATCAGGAAGTGCAAGAACTGGGGCTGAACTAATCTTTTCATTCAATTCATCAAATTCCTTTTGTTGCTTGCCTCCCCATTGAAACATGTGTTTAGTACTTGTCAATGCATGTAATGGAGCTACAATGGAAGAGAAGTTAGCAATAAACTTCCTCCAATATTGCCCTTCTCCCAAAAATCTTCTCACCTCTGTTACATTGTTGGGCTTGGGCCAATCCATAATGACTGTGACCTTGGAAGGATCTATCTTCAATTCTCCTCCTCCCATGTTATGCCCAAAGTAAACAAGTGAGGTCTTGCCAAATTCACACTTAGACATCTTCAAGAACAAATTCTCTTTCTGTAAGACATCTAGTACCTATTTCACATGCTTGACATGCTTTTCACGTGACTTGCTAAAAATCAAGATATCATCCAAGTAAACAATCACACAATCATCAAGAAAAGGTCTCAACACATCATTCAAAACTCTCATGAATGTAGCAGGAGCATTACAAAGACCAAATGACATTACCATCCACTCATACAAACCTTGCTTTGTTTTCAAAGTTGTCTTCCATGTGTCTCCCTCAACAATCCTAATATGATGATATCCACTTCTCAAATTCAACTTAGTAAAATACTTGACATATTTTAACTGATCAAGCAAATCATCAATACGAGAAAGAGGATAACGATTCTTTACCATAATCTTGTTCAAGGCTCTGAATTCAATGCACATCCGCCATGTACCATCTTTCTTTGGTACTAAGACAATTAGTGATCCACATGGCAAAGTGATTGGTCGAATAACCCCTTTGTCAAGAAACTCTTGGATTTGTTTTTTAATTTCTGCATTCTCCATCACTGCCATCCTGTACATACCAATGTTTGGAAGAGGACAATCATGCTGCAAATAAATCTCATGTTGAACTCCTCTTTTTGGAGGCAATCGTTTTGGTTCCTGAAACATCTCACCATGAGCATTAGCAACCTCATATAAATCAGATTTTAGTTTTGAGTCACATCCTTGGAAGGCGTCCTTTTCAACATTCTCTTTTGGTTTTATCATCAAGAGAACAAAATTCTTACTATCAATCACTAATCTCTTCATTTGTCTAGAATTTACAAGTGACATGTTCATCTTCTTTTTATGTGATCTAACTATGTACTCAACTCCATTTTTAAACAAATGATATTTGTTCTCATGTCTATGAAAGATAGCTCTCCTATCATACAAATATGAACTTCCCAAAACAATACCACATATATCCAATGGAATGACATCAAGCTCTACCTCATCTATAAAGTTTGCAATAATGGAAAATATGAGTTTACACCTTCTTGTTACATGCAACTTTGCATTGTCACATATCCATCCTAAAGGGTATGGTTTTGGATGAGGTGTTGTCTCCAAATTTAATTTCTTTACTGTATCTTCAGATATGAGGTTTGCTTGTAAACCACTATCAAAAAGTGTGTCTATTTTGGTATGTTTTGAAATCACCCTTATGTGGAAAAGCTCTATTCTTTCTTTTTCACGTTGAGTTTCATTGATGGCAGAATTTCAAGAACTAGTGCTAGCAATGGATTCCTTACCTTTATATCCCATGGCTGTAATCTTTGTCTCATCCCCTAAATCTGAACCCAAATCATGTTGGGTAGTTGCAACAGTCTTTGGCTTCCCTTTGTTGTTGAAATTTTTGGGTCTCATCCCAGGATGAAGTTTCCAACAATGGTCTTCATGATGGCCATCCTTAGAACAATGCTTGCATGTCAGTTTTTCTCCATCTTTCCTCACATAAGCATTCTTATTTCCTTTTACCTTGAACTTTCCCTTTCCTTTATCTCCATTAAAGAAAGGTTTCTTGCTGCCCTCTTGAGGAACATTCTTTCATCTTTCTTCTAAATGAGTAGCCTGCACACATACTTCATCTAGATTTGTAGGGTTAAACATAAGTATGGTATGTCTCAAATAACTATGCAATCCTCCAATGTATTTGAGCAAAGTATCTTGTGAAGACAAATCTACACCCAAAACCAAAGATCTTTTCCTAAACTCTTGAGTATAACTTTGTACATTTTCCCCTTAGCTTGTCTAAAATTTTGCCAATCCATTATAGTTTTCTGCATGTATGCTAATGGATAAAATTGCCTTCTAATTGCAACAATAAAATCATTCCAAGAGGATAAAAATTTACCATGTTTCTTCATGTCCTCTTGAGTTTTGGCTTCCCACCAAATTAGTGTTGCACCTTCCAATCTAAGAGAGGCAAGATTAACTTTGGTTTCATCATATTGTATCCTTTGTATCCTACAATACACCTCTATTTGATGAACCCAATTGTCCAACCTTTTTGCATTCACCTCTCCATTGTACATAGGCAATTCAAATTTAATATCAAGCTTTAGTAAATGAGGATGTGCTATAGTTTTACCATGTTCCTTTGGAGAAATAGGAGTTGGTTGTGAAATAGTAGAGGAAGAAGAATATGGAGGTGAAGGAGGTGGAGTGCCACCATTCCCTCCATTCCCTTTTGGAGTGTTTTCCTCATGGTCTCCATCATCTTTTGGAGGATTATAACTTTCACCCTGCAATCTTGCATTCCTTTCATCAAATAACACTTTCACCATTTCATCCATATCAAAGAAAGCTTTCCTAAAAGTTTCCTCATCTGAAGAAAGGTGCTCTTGACTCTCCATATGATCCATGCTTGGTGAATGTTTCCTTGAACCCTAAGGTGAATGTGAAACTCTCCTTCTTAAGAGATGAGAACTTGGCTCCACAATATGTCCTTATCCTCTTGTGAGCTTCAACCTTGTAAGCATCAGAAAACAACACTTGCACAAACAATCAAACCCTCAAACCTATGCTCTGATACCAACTGATTTGAAATTGAAATGGGTTTGTTTTCTTTTAAATTGCAAGTGTAAAAATGGTATGTGTTTGGGTAATTGGATCAATTTACTAACACATATGTTTAATGAGTTTTTACTTAATCATGAGAAACATATCAGGCATATAAAACCCATAAAAAATGAACACATAACACAACAAATGATAAAGGAGTTCACCCCTCTCTTGGGCTACATCTCCTGGTCCAACTTCCCTTGGATAATTTTCATTATTCTTAAAAATTTCTTTTACAATTCTCAAAATACAAGATGGATGGCTCCAATGGCTCCTGAACGTCAAAAAACCCCTAGCTAGGCTCTTTCTACACCTGGTTTGGCCAAAAAATGAAGAGGTTACACTTTCTGGAAGTTTTCCCCTTCAAGATTGATGTACCTGCTCGCCAAATTGCACCCTCTATCTAACCAACTCGGCCTCTGTGTGTTTTCTGTGCCAAAAACCAGCACATGCAACAATCCCACAAAACAGGCGGAATTGTAGGATTGTTTTCATTGCCCCCCAATCGTCGACGGAGAACCCGGTCGTATGGCCCCATGTGGCCAACGATCTAACTGTTGGCACGCGTCATCGGCTAGCTCCTCCGGGCTTGGCGCGTGGTCATGTCGTAACAATCCATGTGACCGGGCATATGCGCTAGAGGGTTTTATGTGCCACTGGTTATATGGTATGGTCGTGTTGTATAAACTATGGGTTGAGGCTAGGCCCCAGCCCTTTCCACCGCCAACCAAACCCAAAATCTAATTTAAATGATTAAAATATAGTATAGGGGTAAGAAACACCTAGAGGCGTGCTGGTAGCTCGGGCCCTGCCAAACTCCTGAGGTGCCCACCCAGAGGTCGAGGGATTGACCCCCACGGAATTCAACACATTTTATACACTAGAGGGGTGCCACATGGCACCATGCTACTTTCCAATTAAATGCCACATGTCAACACCTAATTCATCCACTTTTCTTGCCACAGAACCTACCAACTTAGCATTGCCACATCACTATACAGTCGTACATACTGTACAGTCAACTGCCATGTCAGTGTTGTATGGATTGTACAGTCAACAAAATTTTGTCTGTTTGGAAAAATGAACAAAACATGATATCTCACTCATACGACATTTGTTTGAACCTGTTCAAGTTGCATTGGGATCGTGAGGATGAGACCTACGCACATGTCCATTTTGAGGCAATTCCAAGTACTTTTATTTTTGATAAAAATTTGATCCCCTGGATCAGATTGTTTGCAAGTGCTTTGTTTTCTAATGCTTACAAGGTTGAAGCTCACAAGAGGAGAAGGTCAACTTGTAGAGCCAATTTATCAACTGTCAAGAAGGAGAACTACCCAATCACCTCAAGCTTCAAGGAGATATTCACCAAGTATGGCTCATGAGGAGAGTCATGAAACTCTTTCTTCAGAGGATGAAACTTTCAAAAAATATTTCTATGATATGACTAAGATGGTGAAAGTTTTATTTGAAGAAAGAAATGAAAGATTGCAAGGTGAAAGCGCAAATCCTCCAAAGGGAAATGGAGACAGTGGTGATAAAACTCCAAAGGTAAATGGAAGGAATGGTGATTCTCAACCTCCTTCACCTCCATCTTCCACCTCTTTTACCATTTTAGAACCACCTCCAAATTCTCCAAAAGAACATGGTAAAACTCCTCTACAAACTCCTTTGCTTAAGCTTGATATTAATTTTGAATTTCCTATGTACAATGGAGAGGTAAATGCTGAGAATTTGGATAACTGGATTCGTCAGATTGAAGTGTATTATAGGATACAAAGCATCAAATATGATGAAACTAAGATTCAACTTTCTTCTTTAAGATTGGACAGTGCAACACTCATTTGGTGGGAAGCCAAAACTCAAGAGGACATGAAGAAACATGGTAAAGTTTTATCCTCTTGGAATGCTTTTATTGTTGCCCTTAAAAGACAATTTTATCCATTAGCATACATGCAGAAAGCTATTATGGATTGGCAAAAATTTAGACAAGCTAAAGGGAAAAGTGTTCAAAGCTACACTCAAGAATTTAAAAGAAGGGTTTTGATTTTGGGTATAAATTTGTCTTCTCAATAAACTTTCCTTAAATATATTGGAGGATTGCATAGCTACTTGAGGCACACAATACTTATGTTTAACCCTACAAGTCTAGATGACTTTTGTGTACAAGCAACTCATTTGGAAGCAAGAGGGAGGAATGAACCTCAAGAGGGCAGCAAGAAACCTTTTGTTCATGGAGACAAAGGAAAGAAGAAGTTCAAGGGAAATGGAAAAAATAATGTTTCAGTCAAGAAAGAGGGAGATAAACTCACTTGTAAACATTATTCAAAACATGGCCATGATGAAGACCATTGTTGGAAACTTCATCCTGAAAAGAGACCCAAAAAGTTCAACAATGAGGGGAAACCAAATACTATTGCAACCGTACAACATGATTTAGGTTATGATTCGGGTGAAACAACAACCATGGGTTTTCAAGGTAAGGACTCTATTGCAAGTACTAGTTCTTCAAGTAGTAATAGCCTCAATGAAACTCATCAGGAAAAAGAAAGAATACAACTTTTCCACATAAGGGTGATTTCAAAGCATACCAAGATAGATACTCTTTTTGATACTAGATCTCAAGCAAATCTCATATCTGAAGACACTGTCAAGAAACTAAAATTGGAAACTACTCCACATCCTAAACCATACCCTCTAGGATGCATATCTGGCAATGCCAAATTGCATGTGACAAGAAGGTGTAAACTTAGATTTTCCATCACTACAAATTTTATAGATGAGGTAGATCTTGATGTTATTCCTTTAGATATTTGTGGTATTGTGTTGGGAAGCCCATACTATATGATAGGAGAGCCATCTTTCATAGTCATGAGAAAAAGTATCATTTGTTTAAAAATGGATTTGAGTACATTGTTAGAGCACATGCAAAGAAGTTGAATTTGTCACTTGTAAATGTTGGACGGATGAAGAGATTAGTCAATGCTAGTAAGAATTTTGTCCTCTTGATGATCAAACCCAAAGACAATGTTGAAAAATAAGATTTCCAAGGTTGTGATTCAAAGTTGAAATCTGATTTATATGAGGCTGTTAACCAATATGATGAGATGTTTCAGGAACCAAAGGGATTGCCTCTAAAAAGGGCTAGCCAACATGAGATACAATTGCAACAAGATTGTCCTCTTCCAAACATTGGTATGTATAGGATGTCAGTCATGGAGAATGATGAAATTAAAAAACAAATCCAAGAGTTGCTTGACAAAGGGGTTATCATGCCAAGTACATTGCCATTTGGATCACCAATTGTTTTAGTGCCAAAGAAATATGGTACATGGCACATGTGTGTAGATTTCAGGGCCTTGAACAAGATTACGGTAAAGAATAGTTATTCTCTTCCTAGAATTGATGATTTGCTTGATCAATTGAAATATGCTAAGTATTTTACTAAATTGGATTTGAGAAGTGGATATAATCAGATTAGGATTGTTGAAGGAGGCACTTGGAAGACAACTTTCAAAACAAAGAAAGGTTTGTTTGAGTGGATGGTAATGCCATTTGGACTTTGTAATTCTCCTGCTACATTCATGAGAGTCATGAATTATGTTTTAATACCTTTTCTTGATGATTGTGTGATTGTCTACTTGGATGGCATTTTGATATTTAGCAAATCTTGTGAAGATCATGTTATGCGTGTAAAGCAAGTTATGGATGTCTTAAATAAATAAAATTTAATTTTGAAGATGTCTAAATGTGAGTTTGGAAAAACCTCACTTGTTTACTTGGGGCATATTGTTGGAGGAGGAGAATTAAAAATTGATCTTTCCAAGGTCAAAGTTATTTTGGATTGGCCAAAGCCCAACAATGTGACAAAGGTAAGAATCTTTTTGGGAGAATCCCAATATTGGAGAAAGTTTATTGCTAAGTTCTCTTCAATTGCAGCTCCATTACATGTAGTGACAAGTATCAATCAAGTTTTCCAAAGGGGAGGAAATAAACAAAGAGCATTTGATGCATTGAAGGAGAAGATTAGTTCAATTCTAGTTCTTGCGCTTCCAAATTTGAGACAACCATTTGAGATCCAAACAGATGCAAGCAATTATGCAATGGGAGCAGTCTTGTTGCAACATGGTAAGCCCATTTGTTTTCATTCTGAAAATTTTAATGGTGTTGTGATTAACTATCCTACTTATGATAAGGAATTGTATGCATTGGTGCAAAGTGTGAAAAAATGGAAACATTATTTGTTGGGAAAATAAACAATCATTCACATATATCATCAACCATTGCAATACTTACAATCACAGACGAGGCTATGACAAGCAAGGCACTTCAGATGGATGGTTTTTCTACAATAGTCCCACTTGTTTATAAGGTATAAAAAGGGCATTTATAACAAAGTTGCTAATATGTTTTCTAGGCCTATTGTTAGTGCTTCAATTATTCTTAAGCATAATTCTATCATGCATGAGAGCTATGTTGAACAATTTTTTTAGATGCAGATTTTAAAGAGGTTTATGCAACTTTGTGTCATTCTAACCAAGCTGAGGAATTGGATTACCATGTGCATGATAAGCTTTTGTATCATCTCGGCAAGCTATGTATTCCACAGGGTGAAAGAGTCAACATCATAAGGGAATCCCATTCTTCTCTTATTGTTGGCCACTTTGGTATAGGCAAGACAATGGCTAATTTTGCAAAGGTATTGCTATTGGCCTAAAATGAATGAAAGTGTTTCAAGATATGTAAGAGGATGTTCTTTATGTGCTACAAGCAAGACTAGCAATAGAAAGTTGGGTTTGTATACTCCACTTTCGGTTCCTTCTCGTCCTTGGGAAAACATTTCCATGGACTTTGAAGGAGGTCTACCTATGTCGAAAAAAACATGATTATCTTTATGTTGTGGTTGGCCATTTAAGCAAAATGTGTATTTTGATGCCTTGTAAGAAGCAGGTTACAATTGAGCAAATGCCACATATGTTCTTTCAACATGTTTGGGTACATTTTGGGTTGCCTAAATCCATTATTTTTTATTGATATTCTCGATTTATTGGGAACTTTTGGTCAAGTTTATGGGAACTCATGGACACCACGCTGAAAAAGAGCACAATTTTTCATCCACAAATCGATGGTCAAACAAAAGTGGTTAATAGGACAATAGTGCATCTTATTCGTGGTTATTGCAACAAGCATCCTAAGATTTTGGATGAGCACCTACACTACATTCAACATGCTTACAATCGGGCTAATCACTCTTCAACTCAAACATCTCCATTTGAAGCATGTTTTGGTTATTTGCCCAAACCTCCTTTAGATTTTTTCTTCGGGAAAGACATTGCTATTGATGGTCAATATAGCATTGATAGGGAAAATAAGTTCATTGAACAAATTCAATTGGCGCATCAAATGGTACAAAAATAGTTGGAAAAGAGCCAAGCCAAGTACAAGACAAGACATCACAAGCATCGTGTTGATCACAATTTCCAAGTTTGAGATGAATTTTGGATTTACATTGGCAAAGAGAGGCTTAAAGGAGAAGGTAAAAAACTGAAACCAATTAGATATGTACCTTTCAAGATTCTTGAAAAGATTGGTAACAATGCCTTCCATTTGGATTTGCCTCCTTATATGCAAATGTATGCAGTTGTCAATGTTGAGAATTTGAGATTGTATGAGCCTCCTTTGATTGATGATCAAGGAGAACATGTTTAGATTCCTTCTATAGATGATTTCTCGCNTAACAATGCCTTCCATTTGGATTTGCCTCCTTATATGCAAATGTATGCAGTTGTCAATGTTGAGAATTTGAGATTGTA
Organism: Picea sitchensis; assembly: GCA_010110895.2. Classification (NCBI taxonomy): domain Eukaryota; kingdom Viridiplantae; phylum Streptophyta; class Pinopsida; order Pinales; family Pinaceae; genus Picea; species Picea sitchensis. The sequence goes on along the minus strand of SNQJ01S0031545.1, from coordinate 68,255 downwards.
TGAGCCTCCTTTGATTGATGATCAAGGAGAACATGTTTAGATTCCTTCTATAGATGATTTCTCGCCAGAATATCTTTCAGAATTGCATGAAGACACAATCCTTGACAGGAGGATGAGAACTTCAAAACGAGGGAATGTGGAATACCTTCGCGTTGGTCTTAAAGGCACAAATCCAATCAAGGAAAAGTGGATTGAGGTTGGAAAGGTGAGGGAACTGTACCCTCATCTTCAGATAGACTGAAAGTAGTCTTTTGGAGGTCCAAAATCTTCCCAATGGGGAGGAGTGATCCAGAGGATCAAAATTTTCTCAAAAAAACCAAATTGCTCAAAATTTCTTCAAAACAGACACGTGCGTAGGCCTCGTCCTCATGATCCCAACGCAACTTGAGCGTGTTCAAATGGACGTCGTATGAGTGAGATATCGTGTTCTGTCCATTTTTCCAAACAAGAAAAATTTTGCTGACTCTACAGTCCATACAATGCTGACGTGGCATGGTACGGTTCCCACACATGGCAAATGACGTGGAATGGCCATTGTGCAGAGATGCTGAGTTGGCAGGCTTACTGGGCAGGTGATTGGAAAGGTACATAGACCAGTAGGGCACTAACACATGTCGCTTGAGTGGCAAGTGGTATTGTGACATGTGGCCCAGTCGTGGGCTGCCACATGGCACCCCTCTCATGTATAAAAGTTGATGGTAGTCCACAGGGGTCGAACCCCCGACCTCCGGGGCCAAGTGGTATAGCTCTAACGTAGGTCAGGATACCAGTCCACCTACGGGTATTTCTTAAAAACATAGTCTACCACTAATATTTAAGCTTGCTATAACTTTTATTTGGATGCCAGAAGGGTCAGGGCTAGGCCCCAACCCATATGACTTATCATGCGACCGTTTCACATAACCAATGGCACGAGAATGTGTTAACCATTGTGTAAAGCCCGGAAGGTGCAGAGACTTGGGCATATGTCCATAGCATAATACCATTGATGTGGGCTTGAAATCCACTATCCGACGGGGGTTTGAACTAGGCTCTGGGACGTGGCCATATGGCCCCCATGCAACCAACATCTCCATTGAAAAAGGTGCTAGACCCCTAACTATTCGACAATGCACCCCATTTCTCATAACAGTGCAGTGTGCTCAATTTTTGGCCCAGTAACGCTACAGGAGCTAGGTTAGTCACACACAGGTGCGAATTGGAGAACCAGAGACAACAAGCTTGAAGGGGAAATTTTCCAGGAGGATATCTTCTTCATTTGTTGGCCAAATCAGGTGCAAAAAGAGCCCAACTAGGGGTTTTTGGATGTTCTGGAGCCATTAGAACCATCTATTTGGCATTTTGAGCAATGTAAGGCACTATTTTTATTATTTTGAGAAAATAATTAAAATGATCCATTGTAAGATGGACCAGGACATGTAGCCCAAGAGAGGGGTGAACTCCTTTATCATTTGTTGTGTTATGTGTTTACTTTGATGGCTATTATTGTTGGTTATTAAGTGCATATTAAGTGTGAAAACTCTCTAGTTTATGTGTTTGCAAATTGATCCTTTTGCCCAACCTCACATAATTTACACTTACAAATATTTTAAAAGATATAAGTCTTCTCATTTTCAGATCATTTATGCATTTAATGAATGATATTTTGCATCCATCCCTAGGTTCATGTTTCACCATTTGTTTGACAACATTTTGATTTTTAGTTCTTCTTAGGAGCAGAATGTGTTACATCTAAAACAAGTGTTAGAAACACTATTTAGAAACATCAATTGCTAGCAAATATAAATAAGTATGAGTTTTATAAGTCCTTAATGTACATGGGGCATGTGGTTGAAGGATGTGAATTGAAAATCGGTCCTACAAAGATAGAGTCCATTATCAAAGGGCCCACTCCTACTATTGTCACAAAATTTAGGACTTTTGCGGGTGTTTCCCAATATTTAAGAAAGTTCTCAGCATCATGGTGCCAAATAGAATTGCGTCATATTCCTCTTCTTTTAATAATTGATATGATTTTTTTTATAGTGTTGTATGTGTGTGCTTATTGTTTTGCTCACATTAAATTTATTGATACTATATTTTTAATTTTTCATAACATAATTGATTGGGCCAACATATGATGACAACAATATTATAGACATGGTATGTGTTAGGACCCTAAAATGTCTCTTTTTCACTACACCTTTTGATCATTCAACCTTCTCATTCCTAAGCTAAATGACTATTATAATGAGCACCAAGACCCTTTTTCCCAAGGTACGAACTATTCATCTTGATTTTATGTTTTCATTTACTTAGCATGTTTGATTGATAACGTTCACATATTTTACCCATGAAATAATTTAACTAATGATCAAAGTGTTAGAACAACCCACTTTGAGAAACTCGCTGATGTCATAGTTATGCGAAATTCTTGGAAGTTGTTACAGGACTTCTGCAATGGATTTCCATCAATCTTGGAAGTTGTTACAGGACTTCTGCAACAGATGCCCATCAATCCTGGAAGTTGTTACACAACTACTACGACATAAGCTTGTTAATCTCGGAAGCTGTTACAACAGACGCCACCAGTCCTGTTGTGATACGACTACTGCAACACCTGCTGATTAGAATGCTGGCTCATGATGTTGATGAAGGAGAATTCAAGATTTTGTATTAATGATATCTAACGAACAACTTGAGAATCGGGGATTCTCAAGACTGTTCTATTTCTGAACACTGTTTGACTCTGACTTTAAATAGTAGAGATTTTGTAATGTAAAGGGTGGTTAGTCATTTTGCTTGAACTGAAGAAAGGAACGATTATTGTACACATACATATTTTTGGCAATTGAATGAAGAAGTGGATTGAATTTCTTTAGCAGACTGTAACCATCTTTTTGAGTGGATTCAGTGAGAAGGAAAGGGCCCACCTTCCTCACCGATTCCCCTCTGTTTCGAATTCTAGATTTAGTTTTTTTCATTGCGAATGGTTTAACTGTTAGATATTTCTGAATATAACTATTGTTACAGTTTAGTTCCTTCTTGGTAAATGCGCATAGACTTGTCTCATGAGAATTAGAAGTCAGTTGTTGAATATGGATGGAGAACTGCTTTTCCTTTTTTTGCATTAGGTTAAAATCTTGTTTTGGAGAATTAAGAGTGTGAAGTAGCTTCTTGCAATAAGTAGATTTCCCTTTAGCAATAGTATAGAATTTCTTCCTGCAAAAATAAATTAGAAAGTTAGATTAAGGTAGGCAATTCATGGTTTTTGTAGATTCATCAGTTTAGATTGCAATTATGATTTTAATTCTGTAGCACTCGAGTTGTATCAGCACAATTGTGTTAGCAATATTGTTTGTTTGTTTTTTTTAAAAGAACTTCCCTACTGCAATTAAATTAGAGATGCTTTCATAATCTAGCATAGACTGTGCAGAATTATCTTGAAATAACAGACTTCCCTGGGTTGACAATTCATATTGAACACTTTGATTTTCCATTCAATTAGACAATTAAAGTGCCCAACATTTTGGCGTCGTTGCCAGGGAAGATAATTGTAGATTTTGGTAAGCACACTAGTTTTTTTTAGGAATGAATAGTTTGCATGAATCACCAAACGCGAGAACAAACCCACCAAAATACTAACATTACAAGCACTAGAGGACGTGGAGGAAGAAATCCTAACATACTGGGAAGACAGACCATTGTTGATGAGATTATAGCCAGAGC
>SNQJ01S0031545.1:49627-60337 GCA_010110895.2 Picea sitchensis | reverse complement strand
TACTGAAAGAGAATTCTTGGCAGTAGTATATGCAATCAATAAATTCAGGCATTATGTAACTGGTTACCCAACTTTTATTCATACTGATCATACAACCATAAAATATCTAATGAATAAACCTATTACTAATGCCCAAGTGACAATATGGTTGTTACTTTTGCAAGAATTCGACATCACTATCATGGATAGACCAGGAAAAGAAAATGTGGTTGCTGATTTTCTCTCGAGATTACATATAAATGATGATAATTCACCTATAGACGATTCCTTTCCTGATGAACATTTGTTTGCAGTATCTTCTCACTCACCTTGGTATGCAGACATNATTGCTAATTATCTGGTTGCAGGGAAGGTACCTCCCCATATATATCTTAGGGAAAGAAGGAAAATTATTCAAAAGAGTGCTAGGTACAGTTGGATAGGAGGATACCTCTTCTACACAGGCCTGGACCAAGAAATCAGGAGATGTGTGAGGGATGATGAGGTTTATGATCTGCTAAAAGCTTGCCATGATGGCCCTTGTGGGGGTCATTTTGCTGCAAAAAGGACCAAGCATAAAATTTTAAGGATGGGCTATTATTGGCCCAGCATATTTCAAGATGCCAAGAATTATGTCCAAGCTTGTGACAGTTGCCAATGCATGGGTCAGCCAACTCACAGGGATGAGATGCCACTCCAGCCTCTGGTAGTGTTAGATCCTTTTGAGAGATAGGCCATGGATTTTGTAGGACCCATTCACCCACCTTCCAATCAGAAGGTTTATATATTGGTCTGTACGGATTACATGACCAAGTGGCTGGAGGCAAACACACTTATCAGAGCGTTAGAAGAGGCTGTCTTACCATTCTTGTTTGAAAATATATTTGTTAGGTTTGGTGTTCCCAGAGAACTGGTCACTGATGGAGGACCCCCTTTCACATCACATAAATTTGAAGCTCTACTAAGTAAATATCATGTTTTACATAGAATAGCTTCTCTATACCATCCACAAGGAAATGGCCAAGTGGAAAGCACCAACAAAGTTATCGAAGCCATTCTTACTAAAATAGTGAGAGAAAATCGTAAGGATTGGTCTGACAAACTGCATGAAGCTCTATGGGCTTACCGAACTACTTGGAGGAGCACAAGTGGTTTTTCTCCTTACGAGCTGGTATATGGAAAAGCCCTATTTTCCCCATTGAATTCGAAATCAAAACCTTAAGAATTGCATCAGCAGTCAACCTTGACTTGACTATGGCATAGAAAGCGAAACTGCAGTAGCTCAATGAGCTTGATGAAAAGCATTTGGACGCCATCCATCAAACCACAGTGATTCAACAAAAAATAACAAAATGGCATGACCGAATCATTAAGAAGAAATTATTCTAGAAAGGAGATTGGGCTCTGTTGTATGATTCATGCTTTAAGGAATTTCAAGGTAAGCTGCATACACGATGGCTAGGGCCTTACGAGGTAGACACAATCTTTCCCAATGCGACAGTCCAGTTGATTACTATTTATGGATCCAATACACACTTACATGCAAATGGTCATCACCCGTGTCTGTATCAGCGTCCACTGTCCAAGGTAGAATTCAAAACTAGCTGTACAACTAATACAGATTATCAAATCTTAAACAGAAAGGAGCTTTCTCCTTCCCCTTCTGAACTTTAGGACTTCTTTTGCTCAGACTTTGTATATAAATAATCTCAGCAAAATTTGCATTTCTCTGTTTTTAGTTGAAATTTTTCTATTTTCTTTACTATGCTAATAAAGCCTTGGAAGGTATCAAGCAATTCTGTGTGTGTAGGTAGATTGATGAATAGAAGGAAACGATGAGTTCATGGAAGTTGAAAAACTTCCTAGAATCGAAGTAAGGTAGTGTTTGGCCGATTTCAATGCTGCTACACCTTTTTTCCGATGAATTGGCTGCTTTCAATGCCGCTACACCTTTTTTCGATGAATTGACCACTTTCAATGTCGTTACACCTTCTTCCGATAAATTGGCCGATCTCAATGCTGTTACACCTACCTCCGACATTTTTGAAAAAGAACCTGCTGATACACTAATTACTATTGTTCTTTCTTGCCACTTCACTCTTTCTTTTTGCCGATGCTGTGGCTCCAGCCCTCCAATCTTTCATGCAACAACACCACTGATTAGACAATACTGATGCTTTCTATCTGAAAGTGTTGCTTCATTATGACGTGACTTCACATTCGGCGATATCTAGTTGGCTCACTACAGTAAGGACTACGACTCTGCACAAGATGTCATTTCTCTCACAATCCTTCATCATGCCAGCTATTATGCACCATTCCGACGGCGGTTGGATTGTGCGGTTACTCCAACAGGTCGTTATGTGCGGTAAGATTTGAGGTACGTGATTATCCTACGTGTTAAATTAATGAAGATATAAAAGCATGATTTCCTATTTACTAACCAGTTACACCTGGAGCCAATCCGCTTAGTTGGGGGGGGGGAGAAACGAAAATTTATCCATTCATTCCGAATTTTATACATATCTCCACCACCTTTTCCACCCACACTTCTTTTAACTAAGACACTGTATTCTTTCTACAAATCACATTCGAGCTTATTGCGTCTTTGATTTAGGTGATAGTTTCTCCTCCTATGTGCCTATAACTCTCAAGAAACATCATGGGAGGATCAGCTGTGAGACATGAACCTGCAACTCTGGATAGTTTGCTACTACACACAGAGGCCTACCAAATATTTCTTCAGGCAGGCTGGATATCGTATTTTAAGAAGTTGAAAGAGTTTAGTGAGGACGAGGTATTGGAGTTTAGTCAAAATCTTACTGAAGGGTATTCAATGGTGAATGGGGTAAGGATTCCAGTAACAGAAGCAAGCATTACTGCTGTAATAGGGTTTCCCAAGGACAGGAGACTGATGGTTTAATAGAAAAACACATCTCCCGGATGCACAGAAGGGGTTCCTCATCAACACTGAGCGAGTTCAGACCAAGGGCAAAGGTGTAGACGTCAATTCCTTACCAGAGCCACGGGGGAAAGTTGCAAAATTTCTTAAAAGGTAAATCACCTGCAAAGGCCGATACCAAGTTGTTTATTTTTCTGATTTCATCTTATTATCACATCTGTGACATCAGAAATTGATAAACATTCCTTATTATCTCCTACAATCATTGCATAACATGGCATGTTTTGTAAAAAAATCCAAGAGACCCAAGAACTGCATTTCTAATCATAGACTCATCGGCCTATTAATTCATAGAGGTATGGGCATTTCCAATAACCCATTACCTGCTACAACATACTAGCCACAGTCTATAAATCCAAAAAGGATTACACCAGTCCTTGAAACTTCAACCCATGGACCTCTTCCAGAGCCTCTACCCTCGGCTGCAACAACAGTCCAAACCCCTACTGTCACTATCCGTAAGACGATTCAGAAAAGCAACCGTGTAACCCGAAGCCATCCTGACACTAAACAAACAAGCCTCGACGACTTTTCATTACAACAACCTGTAACTGTGGACAAACAAATATACGAAGAGCCAACTGCTCGACCACAATCACAACACTTGGCTGATACACCGATTATTGAAATCCAACCCCGTGCCTCTGACAAGAAAAACCCTGCTCCTACCTCTGCATTACCTAAAAAGTGAGCAAGGATAACATGGTCCACTATAACATCAAGACCGCTTACCCCCTCTGCTGAGGCACCAACTATCACACATGATTCTCCTATTACTGCTAGAGCCGATCAAGCACCTACTAGCATTACTTGTGCATCTTCGCAGAAAAGGAAACGTCCATTCAAAGGAAAACATCAGAGATCCATTGATCAAATTGGATCAACATCAAATCAGAACCCTCTGGCTGCTGTGACAGATAATTCTACAGGGGTACAAATACCAGGTTTTACCTTATGCCCGAAACTGCAGGAAACTATCTTTTCCTTTCAAAATGAATGTACTCAATTTGAAGCAGAATCATCGGTGTTGCCTGATGATTCTGTGCATCCCATGTCCGTTGACGATATCTAGATCATCGCAGACCCCAGTATACCAGAATATCCTCCTTGTGTGCTTGAGGAAGAACACTTTGTTCCTCCTCCAGCAACGAAGAAGACAACCACTACTTTCATTTCTACTTTACCCAGGAGAAAAACCAGGCCCACTAGGTCTGTCGAAGCTGCAATTGGAAGACAAGATATGGAGAAGGCCATTCCTATTCTTCGTCCACTATTCCCTATGGTTGATGCAGAGACAATTCCACAAGAATCAACTATCCACGTCGAGACTGATCCACAAGAACCAGTCCTGATAGATACATCTATTACACCAGAACCAACTGCTCCACAGAAGATTGTCCTACCAAAGCTAGTAATATTGGAACCAACCGACAATGTCGAGACTGCTCCACAAGAACCAGTCCTGACAGACACAGATGTTCCATAAGCACCAACTGTCCATGTCGAGACTGATCCACAAGAACCAGTCCTGACGGACACAGCTGTTACACAAGAATCAGCTCCACAGCATGCTGAGAATGTACCACTTGCCCAATTGTTTGCCCAAATAGAGCAAAAGATCAAGAATACAGAAAATTCCAGGATCGTTGCACTAATAACAGAGAATGCTAACCTCAAGGCCGAATTACAAACCCTGAAACAAGAGGTGGCAGATGTCCGACAGAAGAATCCAGAGGGGATAACCATGGACATCCTAGCACTGACAAAAGTTGTTTTGGGCAGAAACAAAGAACTAATGTGTTTTGAGTGTGGGAACATTTACTATGAGGCAGGATATGAGGTAGTCAAAGTTCCAGTTTCTATAGGACCAACAAATGTATCAATAAAAATTGAACATGGACTTCCTGCTACACAAAAATCAGTAAAACAGAGGAGATCTCATCGTCATAAATCAACTCCTGGTATACCAGAAGCTTGCAAACAAGAACCTCTGTTTTCTTCACGAGTTGTTACTCAAGCAACTCAAACTGATCCTGTTCTCAAGCATAAAGAAACCCAAACAGATTGTTGACTCAACAGATTTTCTTTTTGACACAACATTCTACATTACCGGCACTTAGAAATTTCTCTTCACAATTTTGCACTGAAGGAGATACTGATCTACTTCAGCTACAAAATAAGGTTTGAATGTGTTTTGCATGAGGACATGCAATGTCTTCAGTTGGGGGGTATGTTAGGACCCTGAAATGTCCCTTTTTCACTACACCTTTTGATCATTCAACCTTCTCATTCCTAAGCTAAATGACTATTATAATGAGCACCAAGACCCTTTTTCCCAAGGTACGAACTATTCATCTTGATTTTATGTTTTCATTTACATAGCATGTTTGATTGATAATGTTCACATATTTTACCAATGAAATAATTTAAGTAATGATCAAAGTGTTAGAACAACCCACTTCGAGAAACTCGTTGCTGTCACAGCTATGTGAATTTCCTGGAAACTGTTACGGGACTTCTGCAATGGATGCCCATCAATCCTGGAAGCTGTTACACAACTGCTACGACAGAAGCCTGTTAATCTCAGAAGCTGTTACAACAGACGCCACCAGTCCTATTGTGATACGATTGCTGCAACACCTGCTGATTAGAATGCTGGCTCACAATGTTGATGAAGGAGAATTCAATATTTTGTATTAATGATATCTAACAAACAGCCTGAGAATCGGGGATTCTCAAGACTGCTCTGTTTCTGAACACTGATTAACTCTGACTTTAAATAGCAGATCTTTTGTAATGTAAAGGTTGGTTAGTCTTTTTGCTTGAACTGAAGAAAGGAACGATTATTGTACACATACATCTTTTTGGTAATTGAATGAAGAAGTGGATTGAATTTCTTTAGCATACTGTAACCTATCTTTTTGAGTGGATTCAGTGAGAAGGAAAAGGCCCACCTTCCTCACCGATGCCCCTCTGTTTCGAATTCTAGATTTAGTCGTTTTCATTGCGAATGGTTTAACTATTAGATATTTCTGAATATAACTGTTGTTACAGTTTAGTTCCTTCTTGGTAAATGCGCATAGACCTGTCTCATGAGAATTAGAAGTCAGTTGCTGAATATGGCTGGAGAATCGCTTTTCCTTTTTCTGCATTAGGTTAAAATCTTGTTTTGGAGAATTAAGAGTGTGAAGTAGCTTCTTGCAATAAGTAGATTTCCCTTTAGCAATAGTATAGAATTTCTTCCTGCAAAAGAAAATTAGAAAGTTAGATTAATGTAGGCAATTCATGGTTTTTGTAGATTCACCAGTTTAGATTGCAATTATGATTTTAATTATGTAGCACTCGAGTTGTATCAGCACAATTGTGTTAGCAATATTGTTTGTTTGTTTTTGTTAAAAGAACTTCCCTACTGCAATTAGATTAGAGATGCTTTCATAATCTAGCATAGACTGTGCAGAATTATCTTGAAATAATAGACTTCCCTGGGTTGACAATTCATATTGAACACTTTGATTTTCCATTCAATTAGACAATTAAAGTGCCCAACAGTATGGAAGTTACAATCTCTTCAATATTGGGTTGTAGACAACACCTCACTTCTCTTAGTGAAATGACAAGGAGCTCTACTGAAAGCACTATCTATTGGGTAAGACGACAATCATTCATACTAATCACCAATATTTACAATACCTACATGCTCACTGTAATCTCCAACAAGTATGACACTATAAATGGAAGGGATTTCTACAACAATTCCATCTAGTGTTTAAATATAAGAATGCCACAACCAACAAATTGATTGTTTTTATATCCATGCTACTAGTACCAAAGATTATATCTCTAGAAGCCATTACGTACATGGATCCATTCACCCATAAAATTACAAATATGATTACATGGAAAATGAGGACTTCAAGGGGGTGTATCGACAACTACAAGGAAAAAAAGAATAAACAAATGTTGATTAACATCTCCAAGATGGGTTACTCTACAAAATGGGGAATATTTGTGTACCAAAAGAATAAATATTACAATTGATCAAGAAAGTTCACACCTACAAGGTTGTTCGTCATTTTGGTGCCAGGAAGACTATGACTAACTTCCATAGGTATGCTTGTTTGACGAAGATGCAAGAATAAGTAGATATATTTATTAGAGGTTGTATTTTGTGTTGTACCAACATGCCTAGCAACAAGAAGTAAGAACTATGTAGTCCACTTCTAGTCCCTACAAAATCATGGGAAATCATATCCATGGAATTTTTTGGTGGTTTTCCAAGGACAAAAAGATGGCATGATTACCTATATGTGGTAGACAAGTTCAACAAGATGTTTGTTTTGATGGCCTGTAAGATGACCATCAAAGGACAAGAGGTTGCAAGCTTGTTCTTTGAAAGGGTCTAGGCGCACTTTGAGATTCCAAAGAGCATCATTTAATATATTCCTTCTTTCATTTTGGATTTCATTACAAGAGAAGTTGGATAGTAGTTTTTAAGAGATCCACTACCTTTCACCCACAAGAAGATGGGTAGACAATGGCAGTAAATAGGACTTTGGTTTATCTTTTGAGAGGTTACAATCATTAGCATACAAGGACTTGGTATGAAATATTGGTTTACATAAAACTTTCTTATAATAGAATTGTCCATATTTGCACTAGTAAGACTCCTTTTCAAATTTATTTTGGATATTTTCCACCATCTCCATTGAATAATATATATGGACAACCTAAAGAAAGGGAAACAACCATAGGTAATGCATTGAAGTTAGAAAAGTTCATAGACAAGGTAGGCCAAAAACATTTACAAGTTCAATAGAGACTAGAAAAGTCTCTAGAGGAATACAAGACTAGGCATGATATTTACACATTATTAAAAAGACTTTTCAAGTATGAGACAAAATTTGGTTACACCTTAGTGACGAAAGGTTACAAGGACGAGGGAGGAAATCAAATCCCTAGGATATAGGCCTTCCAAAATATTGGAGAGGGTAGGAAACAATGCTTATAGGCTCAATTTGACCTTAATTTGCATCTCCTTAGTAGTAATGTAGATAACTTGAAACTCTACGAACCATCCATGCTCAATGAGGATGAAGAGGGCCAAGTCTTGGCTTCAATTGAAGATTTGACACTAGCTGCATAGGGAGAATCGCTAGAGAAAGCAATTTTTGAAAAAGAAGATTAGACCAACTACAAGGGGTCAACAAGAACTTTGGCGAGTGGAATTGAGGGATCAACTACCAACCAAGGCCAAATTCTATTCCAAGGAGAAAGTTGGGAGTTGTTTCATCACCTCCTTCAAAACTAACAATTTTAGAAACCGAATACTCCCAAAATGGGGAGAGATGATTCAAAATGGATCTACAAAGGTACCATATGAGTTTATTGATTCTGTATATGGGGGGGATTAGAATTTGGAACATCTCAAAGATGTTTTTATTTTTTCAAATTTGGGTCAAAAACTTCCCTTGCATTTTGGGGACCCTAAACAACAACTTTTGGTCATGGTGTGAGATGGGGGATCTCATAGGTGTACCTCATCCAAGGTTGAAATTGTTCTTCTCATTGAGATCTTTTTAATGAGCTATCATGCACCTAAACAAAGTTTGTATGCAAAAGTTATGGCCTTGGCAAGGTAACAATCCATATATTCTCCACATGTCCAAGTGATGACCATGTTAGGCTTCCACTAGAAACTTCTAAAAGCATTACAAAGCATCATGGATTTTCCAAGAGGGTTTCTAAAAATTACACCTAACCCAAGAGGGTTTCTAAACCCTACACCTAACCCTAATTTTAGCTATTAAAATCCTAACAAAATGAAAGAAAATGGTTCATTTTTTCATTAGGCATTGGTTCTTTGTGAGCATATTGTAGAGGACTATAAAAGTGTCTAATAAGTTCATGGTAAGCTTGTAAAGGTTTGTAATATGTATTGTAATCTCCATACTATAGTCTATAAAAAGATGAAAGGTATTATTCTTCATTCAATGTAATTTTTTATGTATAAGTTTACCAGACAAATATTTGTATTCCGATATACATATTTTGTTATTGTAGTTTATTTTATATATTGCAATAATTAAAGGATATGTTTGTATTCAGATATATATATTTTGTTATTGTAGTTTATTTTATATATTGCAATAGTTAAAGGATATGAATGGTGTCTTTTGTTTTTATTTCAATTAAAGTATTAAAATTATGAAAATATACATATTTTGTTATTGTAGTTTATTTTATATATTGCAATAGTTAAAGGATATGTTTGTATTCAGATATACATATTTTGTTATTGTAGTTTATTTTATATATTGCAATAGTTAAAGGATATGAATGGTGTCTTTTGTTTTTTATTTTAATTAAAGTATTAAAATTATGAAAATATAACAGCTTAGTGAAACATAGGCTTAATGTAATGGTTTTAAGTTTAGATCTATTTTAATGGGTCAACCATTTAAATATCCAAATCTATTTACACATCAACGTTGGGTAAAAAAAACTAAATAGCATTTATTGGAGACAAGAAAAACAAAAGATCAAAGAATAACTAAAGTGATACCCATGAAAGCAAAATGAAGGTAGTGGAAAGGAAAAATGAATATTTATTTAATGAAAAAGATAAAATAAATTCATTGTAAATTCAAGGTCTTCAGCTAGGAACGAAGGGTTTTCATTTAATTTAATTGAAGTGTCTCTGCTTTTTATTAATTTATTTGATCAAAAGAAATGGTTCCCATTTTTTTTCAGAAAAAATAACCCATGACCTGAAAAGGCAGTAGCAAAACAGGGAGAATAACTTCTGTTGCAGCGTCATAAGAAAACCCAACTTTATCAATAACTGAGCAAGCCGTGCAATGTACACTCAGAGAATATTTAGAATTAAAAAGCTGAATGTAGTAGTTTAAAAGTTTTATTGTTTTTTTTGACAGTGTGATTTTGTCTGAAATTTGATAATGAATGATTGGATTTATAGATTTGAGTGGTTAACTTTGTATAATTAAAGTATTCTAAGAGTTTTTCAACAGCAAAATCCATTTATACATTCAGAAAAACAATTTAAACAACATAAAATAAAATAAAAACTTTATCTAAATTTACACAGCAAGATTCTAATGAATTCCTACCCAAAAAAGTAGAACGTTTAGCAAACTCCTTTTCCGATATGTATGGATATGAAGTACTTGATCCAAGCACATGGAGCTTGCATTCAAGTAATCCCATTTGTGGTTACTTTTGTTGGAATTTGGTAAATTAAGAAATACGATAATTGCAATTGCCATGGATCAAATTACAGTTTGTACTCGATTGTTCACAGATTAGTCACGGTTTCAATATACAATTTTGTATGAATTAAGTTATTGACACTGAAACGACCGGATTCAGCGGAACAACCTGCGAGAAAAAGAAAAGAAAAAAACGAAAGGCAATTTGACTGCCCGTTATCGGACGGAGACACTCTGTGTTGAATCGTTGATGACTAATGGCTATTTCACATCATGGATGCGTGTATGAACGCACTATCTACTAGCACAGTAGCTAAATAGTTGTTGGTTAACGTCTAAAGGTTCATAAGATGAAACGAATTTTTAAATGAATATATTAAATTTTATTGTTGATTAAAAAATAAAGGTTGCACTTCATTTATCTGGTGTTAATATTTTAATTTATGTTAATCACTTAAGTGGCAATCAGTTAGCTATCAAAGTAATTTTTAAATATGATTAGGTAAATGTAAAAAAGTAAACACATAAACGGATGTCTTTATA
>SNQJ01S0031545.1:35080-46046 GCA_010110895.2 Picea sitchensis | reverse complement strand
GACTTGCCAACAGAACAAGTTAGAGCATGCTCTTCCAATAGGGCTACTTCATCCACTCCCCATTCCAGAGAAGAAATGGGAGAGTATATCTATGGACTTCATCACCGTTCTACCCAAGGTCCAGGGTAAGGACTGTATCTATGTAGTGGTCGATATATTGACCAAGTTTGCTCACTTCTACGCCATACCGACATAGTACAACGTAGTTTAGGTAGCCAAGCTTTTCTTCAGGGAGGTCTTCAAACTTCACGGGTTGCCGAAGAACATCGTCAGTGACAGGGACAGTCAGTTCATAGGGACATTTTGGAGAGAGTTGTTTCAGTTGGTGGGGACAGAGTTGACACCTAGAACCAGCTATCACCCTCAGACATATGGGCAGACCGAGATTGTCAACAAGTGGTTTGAAGGGTATTTGAGGAACTATGTAGGAGGACAACAGAGAATGNCTTCCGAGCATTGTATGGATATGATGCTCCCACTTTGGTAGACTTGACCTTCGGGGAGAGCAGAGCTCCCAAGGCCAAGGATTGGATCATAGAGAGTCAGGAGATTCTCAAGTTGTTGAAAGAGAACCTGCAGATGACGTAAAACTGACAGAAGATAAATGCAGACATGCACAGGATAGAGTGCAACTTTGAGGTTGGAGATTTGGTTTTCTTGAGACTCCAACTCTACAGAAAGTCATCTTTGAAGAAGAGTGGGGCCGAAAATATCAAGCCCAGATTTTATGGTCCTTACAGGATCATGCGCCGAGTAGGCAAGGTTGCTTACGAGCTAGAGATTCCAGAGGGGAGCAAGATTCATAACGTGTTCCACGTGTCTTGCCTCAAAAAGGCAGTGGGACAATTCATTAACACATCAGAGGAGCTTCCTCCATTGGATGAGGAGGGACAATTAGAGTTAGTTCCAGAGGAGGTTTTGGAGTTCCGGGAGCGGAAACTAAGGAGCAGGGTCATCATAGAGTGTTTGATCAGATGGAGAGGGCTTCTAGTAGAGGACGCTACTTGGGAGAGCGAGCAGGTGTTGCAACACCCTGGACTGGTATTTCTTGAGGACAAGCAATTTCGGGAAGGGAGGACTGCAATGTCCCTTTCCAAATAGGATCTCCATAAGAGGAGGATTAATGGTCTAAACCGCCCCGTTAGACTATATCCAGGGCCAAAGAGGGGTAAACAGGGTTACTAGAGGTCACTCCAGTCACAGGTGATATATTCAGAAAGTGACATTGAGCTAAAAAAGGGTTAAAAGTGCTTTTAAGTCATTATGAGCTAAAAATAGAAGTCAACAGTGAATTAGGGTTTCATCAGTGATTTCGGGTTTTGGAAATCAACAATGAATTAGGGTTTCAGCATGATTTATGGTTTTGGAAATCAACAGCGAATTAGGGTTTCAACATGATTTAGGGTTTTGGAAAGATATAAAGGAAGGGTCAGCGACCTAATTCATCATTATGCAGATTATGACTTGTCATTGAGGAGAAGAGGTGCATCTTAGAAGAGATAGTTCGGTGTATTCTAGGAGGAAGACACCAGTTCGTTGATTTCAGTGTTGAAAGACACACCCTAGTCACCGGGAAGATCATCTAGGTCTTCCATCATTATTCATTGATTCCGCAGTGCTCCCATATTCCGGTTATTATCTTTTAGTTGCTTATTTGTATTCCAGCTAAGATCATTTTGTCTTTTGATCTAGCCGAGTGTTGATATTTTATTCAGCCGCAGTTGCTTATTTATATTTCGGCTAAGATCCTTTGTATGTTGATCTAGTCAAGTATTGTTAGTTATTCAGCCGCATTTGGCCATTTTGTAATCCACAGAGATATCATAATACAAAATTTGCAGTCCTTTGTCGCATTTGTTATTTGTATGATCATTTATATGCTATAAACCTTTGATCCTACACACACATTAGTAGCGTGTCCTAGACTAGCCAAGTCAGGAACATTACATCATATACCTTGCAAGAGTATAAGGGATCATGCATCAAACCATGACATAATTGCTAGGAGCCATAAAACCCATAGACTCATGGCACCACTTGAATTTTCCTATGCTCGCGAGTTTCATCAATGCATCTACAATATTATGCAAAGTGTCAACTTTCTCTAATATCACCTTTCCATCCTCCAAACAAAATGGTGCCAGATATCTATATGTTTTTTCTTTGCATGTAAGTTTGGGTTCTTAGCCAAATGAATGACATTGTTACTATCATAATGAACTATAATAGTTCTATTCCTTAGCCCTACTTTTGAACATAATTTCATAAGCCAAATGGCCTCCTGACAAGAATGAGTAACTATCATATACTTTGCCTCTACAATGGACAAGAAACCATAGTTTGTTACTTTCTTATCCAACATATTACTCCACCAAACAATTGAAACATGCATCCTCTCATAGATCTCCTTCTATCTACATCCCATGCCCAATTATAATCCACATAGCCCTCTATATCATGTTAGCTCATTGTCGTGTGTTTGTCCTAACACTGGGGGTTGATGACCCAGGCTTCGACAAGAGTTGACTAACAAAACCCAAAGGCATCAAAATATCAATCTTCAATCGAGGACCAAAGAATATCTCACTCGAGATGCCATGGAAATCACATAAACCGTCTATTCTTGTGTCAGATGTGAAGAGATAATGCACACAAGGAAACCACTCAATCTTTCATTCATTCATTCGGTTAACGATCCATTAACACAATAATAAACATGAATCATTAAAAAAGAATACATTTAACTCAAAAGACACATATCACTTGACAACAAGAAATGTGGCTTGTATTATATTCATTACTCTTCAGAATGCATACAATCATAATAGCCTCTTTCCATACAGAAAAACACTCTGGACTCTTATTCATTTAATAGACCTTGCATTACACTACGCCATGTGCTCTCTACCCATCCTCTACATAGAACAGACTCCATTACAAATTATTTTTAGGACTTCTACAAGACTTATGCATAACTAATACAAAGCTCAGACAAGACCCATACATGATTAAGACAAAACTCCCTTCAAACTGGATTGTTCTTCTCTCTTCTTCAGTATTCTTCCTTTGCACTTCAACTTTGTCTGTCCCTCCTTTTCTATATCACTTTGTCTCTTTCTTCTCTACTCCACTTTCTCCAGTGATCACTAGTTCCGCACACTTCTTCTATCCACATGCATCCCACATATCCTCCTTCAAGCATGGAAATCCTATGTAACTTGTCATCTCATCCATCATATTTCCCATGATCTCTCGAGTTGTCTTTGTTCATCATTCAGGAAGATTCTCAAATATTTTCTCTCATTTAGTCTACATGCAATATCTTCTATATCCTTTTGTGTGCAGTAAAAAACTTGGTTGACACACGTGCCTTATTCCTATGGTCGGTGCAACTATTGATTCTTCTTGCACCATGTAGTGTTGATTTGTGCATACAATATTGATTTTTGTGAGCAATGTTGATATGTGTGCATGCACAACTAACCCAAAATATTGGGTGCAAACATGACATCAACACTATCAATTGGCTCATCCTCAAGCCAACGACTCTATTCATGGTTTAACAAAATCAATTGATGGCACTGACATCATGAGTTCCTAGAGGAACTGCTGGAATTCTCCATCAACCTCATTGAAAGTTTCCTACAACCTTTAAGTGAGTTGGATTACTTCCTTTGCATCATTTTTTGTAACTTGTGAAGACTGAAGGTTAATGAACTCTGAATTTTTAAGCATTGGAGTTGTCGCTTCCCATGTTGCTCCAAGATGAGTATAATAAACTTGGGATTTATTGGATTCTTGATTGGCGATGCTAAAGAGATTCTATTGTTCTAATCGAGCTATAATAATCTCTTTATTGTTACTGGGGATTATTGCCATCATGTCTGGTCACTCATCCGGAGGTAAGGATGTAAAGGCACTCTTTTGTTGTGTGACCTCTTATTATGCAACAAATATCCATTCATCGATGGTAATTATGAAGTTTTGGGAAGTGAAGAGGTGTATGTATCCATTGTCTGCAATTATCAAACCACTCGCTCCGAGGCCCAGTCATAAGTGGATTTGGTTCTCCTGTCACCAAGTAGTTTCCCATAGCAGTACAGTCATCCCTGCAGTGACCTTTCAACCGACACATAATACACCATACATTCTCACACACCACTTTATCCTTCGCCATATCTTTCAATTACATTATGATATTTGGAAGTTGGGACTACACCTACACCAACCATGCTAATGTCTCACCACCTTCTAGTGTAGCTTCTAACTGTATCACAATATCCACATCTTTCGCCTAAGTAGTTCCCTTTTGTTGGGTGAGTAGGACTTAGATATGGGGTAGTAATCCTGCAATGAACCACTCCCTATGTTGAACATATTGGATTTGAAATGTCAAGATATTCGACAATATTTTGAACCACTTGTCATAGTCCCATACAGTTTCTCCAGACTGCTTCTTGGTCTCTTTGATCTCAATAATGCACCGTGATTTTGAATCAGGCTTCTAAAAATCCCTAAGAAAATCTCTCTTAATTTCTATCACAGACCTTTTTCTATCCCACTGGCACAATATCCTTGTACTTCATATACCATGTTAGAGCTCTACCTCACAAAGTGGTCTCCAATTGCGTGATCTTCGACGCTTTGTCTGTGATCCTCTTCATAGACCATATAGATTCACATCTAAACCAATGTTGCTATGCATCTTCTTTTCCCATCCCATGGAACACGAGTAGCCTCAATGTTGTTTCTTGACTCACCATCCTCAATCTGGTGCTATTTTCTCCCGACTAACTGTTAGTTGTTGGTGATATTGACACTGACACTCTTCGCTATGAAGTATTTCTGAATTTGTCCTCTTATTCACTCATATCTTGTCTTCTTATTTCTTCTAATCTTTCTTCCTCTACTCCTAACTCCACACTGTCTAATTTTATTTCTTCTTGGTTAAAAATGTGCAAGGGGGGTTGTTCAAAGAGGGGGTTCCTTCATCTTCTCTCATCATCTCCAGTGAGGGATCCCAGAGACATTTCTACCTATAGCCACACAAGACCATTCACAATATTTAAGGCCTCTTCCCCTTCTCAGAGGGGTTATTTTTCATATTCTCCTTTTTTGGTGCCTCTACTCTATGCCTCATATTTTACTGATGTTTCCACATCTCTCAACATCCAAGGGGATCTGAATTCATCTTCTCTGACCCTACTACCACTACTCTTGGTATCCTCAGTTGATATCCTATTTCTAATGTCACATCTCTCCGACAACCTATATCCTTTTGTGATCCTCTCTGGAACAACAATCTCTCCTACACATCCTCCTGGTGCAATCTTATTCATCTTCATTTTGGGTATGACCCCTCATCTTTCACCCCTTTCCATCTTATTTTCTCTCCTATTTTCATCTTTCCTCCTTAAATCAATCTTTCTTGTCTATCTCTCGACTCTTTCTCTCCTCTTTTCCTTTGGGTTCATTCTCTTCTCACCTCATCTCAACATATTCTCAATCCTTGTAGGGCCCCTATTTTGTCATACTGGGACAGTTTACAGGACCGTGTTTTTACTACTTACCTAGCCACCTACCCATCCCATTGTCCTATAGTGACACATATTTTTTTATTTTAATCTCAAAAGTTAATTTTTAGGTTCAAGGTAATTGCATTGGTCTAATAATATAATCTTTCTAGTTTAATGGATACAATATGTTTAATTGCCTAAGTTAATGAATCAGCTGGAATGTTCCTATAGTAAGTTGAGCAGGTCCTGTAGTTTCCTCGATGGTTAGGATTTGCACTGAGCCTTCCAGCTGAATGAACGATATGGGTTTTATGGAGAATCAAAGACACATGGACAATTACCATCTAGATTGTAAAATATCTCAATGCCATGAATGCTATCCTTGGTCAAACTTCAATTGATTCTTGTAGCATGTACAAGTTGTTGTGATTTCATGCTTTTAGTCATGAAATCATAACGAATTATCTAATTATCTAATTTTTTGATTGTTATAATTTTTGAAGAGAAATTTGTAATGCGTAGACTATTTTGAGTCAAATTAGCATGACCCTGAGTGCTGAAATTATCTTGAATGTAATTAGAAAAGGATTTTTGGCCAAGATGAATAGCTAGTGTAGGAAAATGGATGATACTCTACTGAACTTGTAGTCTATTTTATAAAATATAATTGGAATTGATGTGCGTTCATTATCTGTGTTCCTGAGTTTGTGAGTAGCTTATAACAAACATATTTTTGAGGGAAGGTAGGGCCCCCTTCAACTTGGAAGTAGTTCCTTAAATAGTTACTTTTTTCATTAAGATTAATTTTAATTTTTCACTAGTACAGTTTTAGAATCGATTGTTGTAGTGAGCACAATATTACTTGGGAATAATGATTGGTTAATGTTCGTATGTATTTTTGTGTTTAATTTAATTTATGCCCTTAAGAACAAGGATTGCATGCTTGATTTATGGTTAGTTTGATTGATAATCCTTTGAACATATAACTATCAGAGTTGCAACTTTTTATGCAATAATGGTTATCAATTCCTTGTTGACCTATAACTACTCATGATGATTCCCTATCTTCATGCATGAATTAGCTTAATGTTTATGTTTAATTGAGGATTTTCAATATAACTAACAGAGTGGATTCAACAGAGTATTGTTAGGTATAAAAATTATATTCAACCTGAATTCCTACCTTAGAACATCCAATGTTATATGAGCAACTGATTTCAAATTATACTTAATTAAGAATGGTGTGTTTTGATATTTCTTCTACATATACTTTGTTGGGAACTGCATAAGTTTACCAACCTATATCAATAATTAATTAATCAAATTATCCCCATATAATTTTACTGACAATCCTATC
Organism: Picea sitchensis; assembly: GCA_010110895.2. Lineage (NCBI taxonomy): Eukaryota > Viridiplantae > Streptophyta > Pinopsida > Pinales > Pinaceae > Picea > Picea sitchensis. Next base: position 39,173 of record SNQJ01S0031545.1, on the reverse strand, counting down.
GACCAATTCATCTCTCTCTCTCTCTCTCTCTCTCTCTCTCTCTCTCTCTCTCTCTCTTCTTTTCATCCTCTCCCCCCGCCCCCCCTCAACGCAAGGGGATGTACTCGGGCATCCTATCAGGCTCCATGCACATCAATCCCTTCTCCATGAACAACATTTTGATCCACAAAGGAAATTTTTCCAACACTATATTCTGCGGGCCTTCAATAAACTTTATTTCAAAGTCACTGAAATAATCATTGTATTCTAAGGAGAACTCAACAATGTATCTTTCTTTCACTCGGTTGAACTAAAAATTGATTACTCGAGCCCACTTATTATACATATCTTTCAGTATATTAACTATTTATGGTCCCATTTTAGTGGTTCTTGGATTCTTAGAGCAATGTTAATGGTTGTCTTCCTCTTTAGCCACTCATACAATATAAAAGGAAAATAAACAAAGAAAGGATCATGCAAATCAATGTAGATATACCTTTGTTTCCAACGTTCAACGTTGGTTATCATAATCTTTGTCTCTTGATGTGAAAACTCATCTTCCTTCACAGATAACTAGTCTTTTATTTCTTCCTGAGATGTATTCCACCTCATTCTTTCCCTTCATCATGAAATACAAAACCTTCAGGTCCTGACAATGAAACTGGTTTTTGGCTCACTGTTGCGCATCTATCCTAACATTGGGGGGTCGATGACCCAAGGTTCATCAAGAGTTGACCAACAAAACCCCAAGGCGTCAACTTATCAATATTTAGTCGAGGACCAAAGAAGGTCTCACATGAGATGCCATGAGAATCACAAAGACCATCTAATGTTATATTAGATGTGAAGGGATAATGTGCACATGGAAACCACTGGGGATTTTATTCATTCATTCAATTATAATCCATTAACACAGTAAAAAACGTGAACCATTAACACAAATATTCATTTAACTTAGAAAACACATATCCTATGATAGAGAGAAATGTGGCTTGTATTATATTTATTACTCTTCATAATGCTTACAACAACAGACTCATGCCATATAAAATTGTGCTCTGCACTTTGATTCATTCAATAGACCTTGCAATACATTGCGCCATGCACTGTTTGCTCATCTTCTACATAGAACTAAATTAATTACAAACACTTTTCAGGACTTTTACAAGACTCGTGCATAGCTGATACAAAAATCAGACAAGATTCATACATGACTTAGAAAGAACTCTCCTCAAACTAGATTTTTCTTCTCTCTTCTTCATTCTTTTGCCTCTACACTTTGAATCTATATGCCCCTCTTTTTCTTTGACACTTTGTTCTTTCTTCTCTTCTCCACTCTCTCTAGTGATTGTCGGTTCCACATGCTTCTTCTATCCACATGAAGCCCACATATCCTTCTTGGATTGTGGGAATCCTAACTAACTTTCTATCTCATCCATCATCTTTCCCACGATCTCTCGAGCTACCTTTATTCATCGTTCAGAAAGATTCCCAAAGATATTCTTTGATTCGATCTGCATGCAATATCTTCTAGATCCTTTTGCACATTGAACAAAGCGACCAACTTAACGAGAACTATGACCTCAAAATGAGAATTCTAACCCAAAAATATCATTTTTTTGGGTAAAAAACACTAAAATCAGTCCCCAAATAAAAAATTGGCACTAATGGTAACACCTGTCCTTTGGGATGTGGTTAAAATTATGACTTGTTTGAAATTATAACCTTGACATTGCAGGTAGAACCTTGAAATTGACCTAAAATTGACCCTTGAAGCAGAAAGTGACGCTGCCAGTAGTACCACTTTTTTCTGAAGTTAAAATTGTGACCCAATTAAAACTGTGGCCTTGACCACTAGAACCACTGCAAAATAAAACACTAAAAATTGACTCATAAATATAAAAGTGTTTTTTGTTTTTTTTTTGTAAATAAAGAAGGATCCTTATATTAATTTCTACTACTGTTTGTACAATTCCATCTATTAGCCACCTGTTCTTCCACAAAAGGGAAACCAGAGCAGGTGGCTTCCATTAAAAACTTAGAGTTTGATGCATCACCGCGTAAACAAAACAATATGAACAAAATTATCAGAAACTGGTCGCCATGACCATCTAGCTTGCGGCAAGAGGCATAGATTCTTCCCATCATTGGAGAGGTGACAAAACCAGAAGGAGAGCATACAAAAAATCTGGAGGTGTTATTCCTTGGGAAAGCTCAGGCTACTATGGATGTTGTAGGCTGGGAAAAACTTATGGCTGCATGTTGGGCATCGATTCCGTGCTATAGCATCCGCCAATGCATCGAACAAAATATCCATTCTATGGCTGAGGATGCGTTGAATGTGCACCTGGTCGTCTTTCTTTTGCCAAATTTCGAAAATGATTTGTAGGTGCTCGTTCGAGAGTCGAATTGGGGAGAGCAGAGGTGTCTCTACCTCCTTTTCCATGACATTTATCATCATATGCTCCTCCACCATGCAACCGCTTGTGCCAAACACCTGATCCCGTGGGTGGATTTTTTGGGGTGAAGAGGATAATTAAGTAGAGGAGTGATCTCTTTAGGAGGTGGCGTCTCCTCTTCGACCGGGCGACTGCCATGGATCAAAGGAGGAATTTGAAGGGGTGACGATGAAATCTTAGGCGGCCCCTGGCTATTATGCCTAGGGACAGAGGTGCGAATTGTGATGAGTGCTAATTGGGAGGGGGTGAGTCTGTTGCGTCTGGAGAGGGTGCAGTATTACAACGATCCTCTCCTGGACTCCCCCCTTTCTCTTGGCATGGTGGATGTATTGTGGAGGTTGGTCTGTGGTGGAGTGAAGGAAAAGGGTGGAGGGACTGGTGGGGAGATCCCGAGAGAGCCCAATGGAGCCGAGGAGAAAGAGAAATTGTAGAGGGAAAATGAGAGAATTTGCCTGAGAGAGTCGAGGGGCAAGACCGGAGGGACTGGTGGGGAAAGCCTGAGAGATCCCGAGAGAGCCTACGAGCAAGAGCAATTGTAGAGGGAAAATGAGATAATTTGATCGAAAGAGCCAAGGAACAAGAGAAATTGCAGAGGGAAAATGAAATATTTCGCCAAGGCGTTTTCCTTCTTAGTGCAGCTTGAATTGATAGGTAGGCTAGCCATGAAAGCCAAAGTGACGACTTCCCTAGGTATGGTGCCTAGCTCAGTACGCCCGGTTTGTATTACCCGGGGGGGCATTAAACCTGCAAGGTTGTCCAGGCACCCCGCCTTTACTCTTCGCTGAGTGCGGGTCACTCTGCAATAATGGATGGAGGGCAGGCAGCCGGGGTTATTAAATCTCGTTTCTTCCCCATGCCATTTGTCATCTGACTCTGTCTAGTTGTCACCCCATCTGGGGGAATATAAAAGTGTTATTACTTGATAATTTATTTACTAATTAATTTCATTTTTTAAAATAATTTACATTAAGAAAATAATTAAATTGTCAAATCTCACTCGCACGATTAGATTTCTATGGTTTTGTTATGTAATATGATCAAGGTTCGAAACTCGTGGTAGTCAGGAGGAGACACACAAAAGAATCCAACAATGTTAAGGGTTGGAGTGGCCCAATCTGAGTGTGATCCCTCGGTGATTTTCATAGCTTAAATGAATTTCGATCGCAGTTTCTTAGACCACAGGTTAGTCTCACAAGTAACAGTCATACTAGCAAACAAAAATTAATAATAATTAAATTGGAAAAAAAACCATAAACAAATTCTTTTTTTAAAGGAAAAAATGATTTTCTTTTAAAAAGAAAAAAAAAAAATCACAATTTTTAAATAGAAAAATTCAAAAATAAATTAAAAAGGAGTAAAATCTACTTTTATTTTTTGGAAAAAAAAAAACCCTTAAAACACTAAATTTAAAAAGTAAAAATTGAGAAAAAAAACATTAAAACAATTTCTTTTATAAACTTAAAAAAAAAACTAAAAACTAAAACCAAAATATTAAATTAAGAAAAGAAAAACTAAAATTAAAGTAGAATTTAAAAAAATTAATATAAATAAAAAATATAAACATTGAAACATATTAAAAACATTAAAAGAAAAATAAATAAATATCAATATAATTAAAAAAATTAAAACACAACACAATTAAAATAAAAAAAAAA
>SNQJ01S0031545.1:0-20755 GCA_010110895.2 Picea sitchensis | reverse complement strand
GGTATATATAGGAGACTAGGAGGTTTAATGGCCTAAAGCTGACATAAATAAAATAACATTACTAATCTAAATTACAACTAACGACCTAAACCCAACATAAATAAAATAACATTACTAATCTAATATGCCCCAATTAAGTGGTAATGGGCCAATATTAGGGCTTAACATTGTGCACCCAACACCCCTGTATGAGAACTGTTGTTATGAGTGGTCATCATTTTCCGTGTCATTTTTCATTCCTTTACTTAAGTCACATTCCATGAGCCTATAACATTACCACATACCACTCATTCTCTCCATTCAAGCTTAGTATTACCCCTTTGTCGCCCTCAGTAATCAACCATGAAAATGGTACCCCTTGGGGTCTCCTTTGTCCTCTCAAACTCTCTAAATATGAAATGGAAAACAAGAATATACTTTCTTGGTCTTGTTAAATACATGATACAATATGTGGTATCCTTTTTTAGATCTCTCTAGAGTCCTTACATAATTAGAAAGATCGTCGAGCGCTATTCTCTTCCCTGGGCATGAAAATAAATCCATAGGTGAGAATATCGAGCATACTTTCATTTTCTTTCATGCTCGTTCAAACATGAAAGAAAGGAAAAAGAGTGGGGGGTTTTCAATATAGTCATATCCACAAATGACAGTTGTCCATTGAGTCTCCCTTGAACATCACACATGTTTTTCATCCATCTACAAAAGTTGGGTTAACCATTGTCTTTGATTCATTACCATCTCCACGAGTTCTTTGACTCTGCCAACTGGTTACTCTTCCAGTCACACATGGTGAGTTCTTTGGTCATTATAGATTCAATGCTTCCAAGTCAAGTCATTTGTCGTGATGATTTGTTCAAGGGAATTTATCTTATTTCAGGCATTTTTAGTCCTCTCACCCATTTATCTTGGCCATCCCTGAGTCATTTGTGCTTTATTATTACACTCTTCACCCCATATACCTTTATATGTTTCGTTTTGATTGATGGGGGATACATCAAGGCCATCCTTTGAAATATTTCATCCTTTCAACACCAGATCATTATCCAGGATCGAAATATAGAGACCGGTTAGTACCCTGGGACTTGCAGACATCAATGGTAGGTTCCCTCACATTTCGACAATGGGTTTACATCATTGGATCCTATTGAATTTACCTACGAGTGTTCAACCTCAACTCATTTATTCACACTCGTTAGATTGTACTAGGTATCTTGAGGTTCATCATGATTATCGGTGGATTACCTCGCGTCTATTAACGATATACATCAATGGTCGGTAATCAGACAGTTTCTACAATGTTCGACATCAACTCATCTATTTACATGTTGTAGATTCCTACCATCAGGGTTTGGGGTGAATACTTTGGGTTGGAACCACTACATTCCTCATTGACATCCCCTCCCAAGCTGCGATGGAGTAATTCATGAGTACTTTAGGGATTGCCTGAACATCGATTCATCTCACTGATTTGTATATTGTGAAGTAGATCCACATTTGTACTTGGTCGTGGCTATGTTGTCACTTGTGACATGGATCCATAATGTATTCTTTCATGTCCATGATCTAGTTAGTTGCATCATGCATGGATCCACAATGTACATTTTTGGTGGCTATGCTAAGTTTCCATTACCGAGCATGGGTATGCCCACCTCAGGGATTTTATTATTATGCATGTTTGATGCTTGTTTCTTCCCATCTTCCTTTTCCTACATCTCTATGATTATTTCGTAAATTATTCCATCCATCAGACACCCCTTCTGACCACACACTTTAGGGGGTATCTATTATACATTTATTTTCCACCTAATCACCTGATGGACATCATCTAGTGGTTAGCAGGCTGAGACACTAAGTTATGTCACTTTTTCCCATGATTTTCTAGTACCTTTTTTCATGGTCACAGACATTCTCTTTACAACTTGTGACCAAAAGTTGATGGTCATGCACTACAAGAATACATGGTGCGACTAGGTCCCTTACTCCCCAATTAGATTCATTACAAGGGAATATGTCTTAGGTCAAGGAAGAGCCTAAGGGAGGTAAATTTTGTAGGGTACAATTATCCTACAACACCAATAAAACACTGCAATCAGATGGGTTGTAGGAAATTAGAAGTGAGGTCAGATCATCCCACTCCAATGTCACTAGTAATATCTCACCCAACACTAACCTAGGAGGGCATATATACTGATGAACAATGATTGCAAATGAATAACTAACACAACCAATGACAAGTACTACTATATCACTTCAGATCAGTTGGTTTCTCCACCCAGCTTGAGTGAAATTTTTAGACAACAATGGAACCTATTCAAGAAAAGGAAACAAACCACACATAAGCATTCAACAAACCAGTTGATAGAAAATTATGTGACCAAAAACACTAAAAAAGAAACAAAGAAAATATTAGAACAGTCCATAGAAAAACCCTATTGCTCAGAGGATAGACCTAACCTCAAATTTCTATGCTTTTCTGTGAAAATCTATAGTTTTTGTAGATCCTCGGGGGAGAGAGACCTATCAATAGGATATGGTCCTTGCGAGACTCCTACAGTGAAACAAGAAAGGACCTAAGAAAACTTTTGTTTTTAAAAAAGATGGACATGTTCCATATCTATGTCAAATCTCTCAAATCTACTGGATCTAGGCTTTGAATCAATCAAAGGAAGAATCACAATAAGACACAATCAAACAGAGGGAAGGATTGGCCAAGAGACTCAAACTAGAGAATAATTATTCCCCAGCAAAGTCACTAGTTATTTTATGGGACAAATTCTCACAGGGATCTTGATGAATACAAAAAAAAATATCCCTAAGATTAACCAAGTAAACCTCTAAGATAGAAATATGTCTAGACTTCTTATAATTTTCCTAGATCTAGATTCAAACACATGGATTCATGATTATCCTAAGGATTGGTGAAGCTTGCATACCTTTCTTGAGGTTATCCTTCATATCTCCTGGCTGTTGCAATCCTGAAAATCCATCTCCAAACTCCACATCTTGCTTCCTACATACAAAATACAATAAAAAATTTATACCTCTCTACTTGAGATTAGAATTCTAGATATAATTTGATTATAATCAGATCTACAATAGCATGAATCAAATATAAGCATTCGGTCATCAATTGCAAAAATTTATAGGGGGGGAACCAAATTACATATTAATAAGTGTAAGAGTAATACAAAAAACTCATACCTTCCTTGTTGATGCTTGCTCCCTTGACCTCCTTTCTACTTTCTCCTCTTTTAACTCCTTGGTCAGGCTAGGCTTCACTAACTTGTAGATGTGGTAGATGGAACAAGTGCCTTTACAATTGGATAACATAAAATTACTATGAATTCTTCCCCCTCTTTCCCAAGGCTTGCCTTTGTTATATATCTCTTTAGAGGAGGCTTGGGAGAGCTTCTGGATCTTCTAGAGACCACTAGAGACTTGAATGATGTGATTTTCTAGTCCTTTTCCGTGACTATCCAACTCGTCCCTCGCTTATCACCTCGTAACTCCCCAATTCTATAAGCTTTGCAGTGCCTCGCTTGTTGAGCCACTAGTGACCAATGAGAGCGCTTGCTTGTTGTCCACTAGGTGTCAAACAAGGATCTCCAAAAATGGGGTAAAACTTAGGAAAAATATATATTCTAGATTATATACTCTTATGGATTCCTCTTTGGAATATAGGGTGGAAATTAAGGCTATAACAGATGCCCCCTGATGTGTGAGGTCAGGAAAGGAATGGATGGCCGAAATACATTACAACAAAGTAGTGTCCATGTGAGGCAACATGAGGAGAGAGAAAATGACTTTTGAAAGTCAAAAGAGTCTTGCAATCAAAAACCAAGAATGAGAGAAAAATAGATGATCCCCTAGGTAGACATACCCAAACTCTGAATGAGAATGGCCGCCAAATAATACATTGTGGATCCATGAAATGAAATGCTAGATCATGGCCACAAAAGAATACACGATGGATACATGTCATCAAAAATATCGTAACCATGAGGAAATACAATGTGTATCTACGTCATGAACTCAATCATAGCCACCAACAAATACAATGTGGATTTTTTTCATGAACACAATCATTGCCACCAACAAATACAATGTGGATATATGACACAACATATAGATATTAGGAAGAAAATGATCAATAAGGGAAGTTCCCCCGAAGTCTTAAAAGTACTCATATCCAAGTGATATACTCCATCGCAAATTGGGAGGGGATGTTGTAAAGGAATGATGTGCCCCAAAACCCAAGGTCATTGTCCCGAACCTCGATGGTACAAATATACACACGCTGATAGATGTAGAGTTGTCGAGCATGCTAGAAACCATTTGATTACCAGTCATTGAGGTATACCATTAAAAAATGTGAGGGGAACCGCCGATGATGAATATGGACCCCAAAGTACCTATTACAATCTAGCAAGTGTGAATAGAGGATATGATGTCGAACACTATAGAATCAACTGATCAAGAGTCAATGATGTAAACTCACTATCAATCATGAGGAAGCCTACCATTAAGGACTACAATCTCCAAGGTACTAGCTAGTTTCTAGATCCCTCTCCTATATAATGTGTTGAAGTTGATAGGAAGAGATCCGTCGAAGGAGTGACTTGATGCATCCCCCATCAATCGACATGAAACATACAATAACAAATTATGTGAAGATAGAGTATCACTAAGTACAACTGATACAGGGATGGTCGAATCAGAAAGTCAACAAAATAAAAAATGGTTGACTTAGGCTTGAAATTCCCTTGAACATATAGAATGAAACAATGGTGACTTGGCAATAAGACATAATAGTTGGACGAATATAGTGCAACAACATAGGAGGCATTGAAGTACTCTCCATAATGACTAGAAGAGTAACTTGTCGGAGGATTATCTCTAACTCATATTCTTAGGACGACTCCTAGGGAATATGAAACCCAATTGTATGATGAGGAATCAAATAGGTGCCATGTTCAAGGGATACTTGACTGACGTTGCCATTTTGAGAATAGACCAATGGTGAAAAACCCCCACTCTTTTTTATTGCCTAACTCATGGTTTAACGAGCGCGAAATAGGAATAAAAGTATGCTTGGTCTCCTTCATGGTTTAATGAGAACAAAATAATGATGCAAGTTTGCTCAATCTGTATTTTTCATTTAGTTTTAATGAGCCCGAAAAATAGTTAAAAGGATACTCGTGAGTGTCTTTTTCGTGTCCTTTTACGAGTCTGAAAAAGAGATAAAAGTATACTCGGTGGGAGAGAATGAGTGGATTAATAGGATGCTTCTATATTCCAAGTGCATGGAACTGAACTAAGCAGTGAGAAATGAAAATGGTACTAGCAAGTGAGATCCACTCTTAGCAGTTATTCTCTCCTTGGGTAGGTGGATGCAAAATAGAGGCCAAATAATGCAAGAGGTGATTGGTCAAGGATACTACAACAATGGTAAGCAAGATTAAGGAAAACAATAGTGTAGCGGTAGGTAGCATAACGCAATAAAAAAATATATAGGCGACCATTAAGCACCAATAACAGTTTTCAGGAACCCCCAAGGGATGTGGAAAAAATATAGACAAAGAGAGGAAAATGAGGCTCAATCTTCAAGTCATGGTGGGGCTAAAGGAGTGCTCCCGTGCCTACGGGAACATACAACATGGGAACCAAATGGAAATATTGGTGCTAACTAGGGAGCCCATGAAGGGTAGGAGCTATTGAACCAGTTATGACATGAAAAATGAATGGACAATGTCATAACCAACCGAATTCAAAGCTAAGGCATAGTGTTGAACGTATGGATAGTCAATAATGCAAGGAAGGAAATGAAGGGAAAAACCTATCCCTATATTCTAGTTTGGGGAACACATACGTCAAGTTCATTGGAATTCGCCATCTTTGTAAAAAATTCCCTGTAATCTTGTCAACACATGTAAACTAGATTCTATGGGTCAAAACACATAGTGAAATCACAAAAAAGAAAATATTTTTGGATTTTTTGGATATGATAAATGAAAAACAAAAAGAACTCACAATAGACACCTATGTACAAGGCGCTACACATATTGATTCTTTATGCAAATCATATCCCTTCATTAGTCTTAGGACAAGGATATTTTTCATAATCAATGAACTCATGAATCGTTTTCAACATCATATGGCTCACCATGTCGGGGTCATGCCACATAAGAATGAAACTATGTGGCCAAAGATACTCATCATGAGTGGTTTTTTGAGCTATGACAACTCCTTGATGGGACCCATAAAGACATGAAGGAGGTATGAAACACAAATATTCGGAGGAAGGGAGGGCAGAGAACTCATTGGAAAGTTATGAAAAAGTTATCTGAGGCAAAAAAGGGAAAAGATTGGAAGGTCTACTAGATGCCCCAACAAATGACCCCAGTCCTGGATTGAAACTCATCATGCTAACTCTCATCAATTCTAAATGAAGACGAGATGGTTGATGCATCTCCTCATCCTTTTGATTTTCTATGGAATCAATGACTTCCAAGATGGCCTCTTCTAAAGGAAACTTAGTATCTAGGAAATCTTGTGAATGTAGAGAGTCAACAACTTGTGTGGGTGGAGTAGGTTGATCACACTCCATATGATGATGGAGGTGTTGACCGATATCAACTGATGTTGATGGGATTTTCAGATCAACAATCTCAACCACGATGAGAGGCATGGAAAATCCATATGATTCAACATCCTTGGAATGAGGTACCACCTGAGGATCAACAAATCCAAGGGATCCACGAGTAAACGATGAAATTATGTTGATAGGAGTGATTTTCACAATGAGAGATGGTGGGGAAAGGGGAAATATTCCCACCGATGAAGGATATTTGAACATCCATGATTCGTATTTATGAGCGGAACGAAATGAAAAAAAATATTTATAATATTAACATAGAGACACAGTGAATAATAATAGAGATATAGTAAAACTTGAATTCTATTTAATAACAAATATGTTGAAACTGTAAAATGCAGACTGAAAACAAACTTGCTAGAATGGTGGCTACTTATCTCTAAGAAGAGATGTGAGGACTACGCTCATTCACAAAATTAAGATGAGTACAATGAGGCTCTGAAGCCCTTTTTACAATAAACATGAATGCCAAAACCCTAAACATCCAAAAACCTAACCCTAGGAGATGAAGCGCCAAAAGTCATGTGGGTCTCATTGGGGTAAGTTAGTCTATCAACTTCCCGAGGTCATAACTTTGGAATACGATCTTTGTTTGGGGTGCACAATAGCTCGTTTGAAAGGAATTGATGAGGAGCTTCATTTAGGGGAGTAAATCAAAGCTTTATACTTTCATTAGGGTTCTTGGTCGTGAAAAAACTTCATTTAGGCCCTCAAAATGGCCCCAGAAGTTTGGGACCCAAAAAACTGCGAAAAATAGTAAATTGCCAAAAAATTGTTTTGAGCTAGTTGGAATAGGTGGATGGCCACCGAGAAACTTCTGGATCAATCCCCACAATGAAGATCATTTAATATTGTGTTTTATCACCGACAAAGGTACATTAGACACCGTATTGGATCAAAGGTCTCGGGTAAACGCGAGATGATCAATCATAACGTTTTTCCCTTGATGAGGGAAGCATGGGACCCTAAAGACCAATGAGACAACTGCAGTCATATACTAGAACCAAGTACACCTGAGTAACAAATTGTGCTCAAGAGGTGTGTCGAAAACCTCCACATCGACGAAGACAGTCTTAAGACCTAACTCGAGGGGTCCTTCGGTGATTATTCCATGGGGTTGGAACATATTTCCATCGAATGATTTCAATAGTGTTGTAGAAATGTTGAGCTTAGGAGAGACAAGGGCTTTCCAACAAGAAATAGACATGATGTAATTCAATTCTCCTTTATCCACCACTGTCCGGTAGATTTTTTTCCCCAACGATCGCACTATGATCTGAAAGGCGACTTGATGGGAGAGCCTATGAGTAACTTGAGAAGAATCAAAGGTCATCAAACTTAAATCTGAGGGATCAACCCCACCTATGGTAGATACCAAGGCTTTCTGTTGTGTTAGAAAGCTTTGGAGGAATTCAAGCATGGACATGGCACATGGTGCCTGGGCCAATTCTTCCATAATACACTAGTTGTGGGTGACTTGTGTGTTTGGATTATGTGTCATGCATCGAATAAATCCCTTTGGGGAGTGAAGTAGTGCGTCAAAATATGGATTCTCTATATGAATAGGGCCATCAGTATGGGAATACAATGCTGCTTCCATGGAAGCATGAGAATGCTCAAATGTGTCATAGTTCTTGGCTTGAGTATGCAAGTTGACCGTGTGGTCATACATGAACACAAAAATATTCGAGAAATACCCCTCGTGATGAAGGGTAACTTCCATGCCCCTTTGTGGAAGGATAGGATTTGTGGAAACCATATTTTTTGGTTGAGGGGGAAAAGGATGGGTTAATATAATAGGCTGGTGGGGGGCCCACTGTTGTGCCACAAATATATGGACCTCATCCTTTCGAGGGCATTGGTGAGTAGGATAGTCCTCCCCACAAATCGTGTAAGGAAATTGATTCTTCATATTTTCCTTAGCTCCTCCCTCCTAGGTGTTTTGGTTAAGGGTAGTCCCTTTATCATTGTTGGAATTATTTTTCTTGTTCCTCTTTTTCTTTCCTTCGGGTTGTTGAGGAATCTTTAGTTGTGTGTACTACACTGAATTGACATCAAAGGTATGAGTAGGGACCACAACAGTTTGAGAACTAGTACCCAAATCTAATAGTTGTGAATTAATGGAAATTTGACACATTTGATAAGCTAACTGGTTCATAGAGGCATGTGAAACAAAACCAACCACACCATCGGCATGGGGTCTTGGGTTTGGATTCCTTGGATCTGTCGATAGCCCAGGAGAATTTGGGATAATATCATAAAGTGTACCCGACTAAGAATAGATAAATTCCAAGTGTTGGACACAAAAAATGGTCTGCTCCTCAGGGACCTCCCCGACCATAGCTACATATATGGCAATGGGTGGTAGGAGGGACTTTGTGAACCACTCCATAAGGATTTGTTTATGGAATCTGAGTCTTAATCATCCTACGTATTCGTCACCACTCATGTATATGATCAGAAATATGCGTGGAATTATCTTGGTGCAGTGAAGTGAATATCTCAGTTCCTATCTCATGCTAAACATGGAATTGGTAATGCATTAAGAATTCCATTGCTAGATCATTAAATATTTTAAAGGAACTACCATTTAATTCAATATACCACTTAGCGACAACTCCAGTCAAGGATATTTGGAAAATATGCAACCTCACACTATCATCCATCAATAAGTTGGATGAACACCATAAGTGGTATGTCATGATGTGAGTGGAGGGGTCCTCTCTTGGATTTCCATTAAATTTTGGAATATCTGATGGAAACTTGGAAGGAATTTTCATCCATGTTGGGTCATGGGAAATATGGTCATTTGTTAACTGGTACAAATATTGTAAGTCTAGAGTTGTGAGGAAAGGAAACAACGCAAATGAAGACTGGGAGGGAGGTGAAGTCTATGTTTTCCCAAATGGACCTTGTCATCCCCCTATATTTGTATTGTTGGAAGGTTTAGGGGTCATTGGAGAGTGAGTTCCCCCAGGGATGGTGACACTTCCAGGAGCATGAATACTCCCAGAACCAAATATTCCCCCAAAGTGTTTTCCTTGAGGGGGAGATGTGGCACCTCCAGGAAATATATTCCTAAAGTTAGTCCCAGGGAAGAAACCCCCAAGACCAGACATGGTAAAAAAAGGAAAACCCCAGTTCCCCACAAGTGATGTGCCCCCAAGGAAGGGTGTTCTACCCCAAAACCACTAGAAATATTCCATCCTAAAGGTATCACCTGATGATTCTAGGCTACTCATAGGATTGGTGGATGTGGAAGGAGCTCCACTTACCATGATGAAACCAAACCTTGGCCGCCCACTATAAAATAATACGGAAGTAGGCAGTGATGTAGAAGGGATGGGCATAGGGACGCTAGATATATTGACATATGTAAAGGATGACACAGTTGACGCCCCCCAAATCGAGGGACCAATAGAAAATGGTATGGACAGTGTAGATCCAATGGAGCTAAGAGGTGGTAATGTGGACATCACTGAGATGCCTCTCAAGGGATTTCCCCTAGGCCCACTTGAGGATGGTCTTGTAGGTTGAGCCACACTAGACGAAACACTTGCTATAAACATGGTGGGAGGATCATGGTGGGAGGATTGATTATTATCCTAAGGATTGGTGAAGTTTGCATACCTTTCTTGAGGTTTTCTTTTGTATATCCTGGTTCCTGCATACAAAAGACAAGAAAAACCTTTCTACCTCTCTACTTGGGACTAGAATCCTATATCTAATATGACTCAAATAAAATATACAATAGAATGAATCAGATCTAAACATTTTTTCATCAATTACAAACATTTATAGGGGGGAAGACAAACAATATATTAATAAGTGTAAGAGTAATACATCAAACTCATACCTTGGTTGTTTATGCTTTCTCCCTTGACCTCCTTGCTCCTTGCTCCTCTTTTATCTCCTTGGTCAGAATAGTCTTCACTGACTTCTGGATATGGTAGATGGAACAAGTACCTCTACAATTGGACAACACAACATTACTCTGAATTCTTCCCCCTCTTGCCCAAGAATTTCCTTTGTTATATATCTATTTCGAGGAGTCTAGGGAGAGCTTCTGTATCTTCTAGAGACCATTAGAGACTCGAATGATGTGATTTATTAGGCGTTTTCCATAAATATATAAATCATCCCCCATCTATCACCTCATAACTCCCCAATTCTAAAAGTTTTACAGTGCCTCCCTTGTTGAGGCACTAGAGACCAATGAGGGCCCTTGCTTGTTATCTACTAGGTGTCCAATGAGGATCTCCAAAAAGGGGTTAAAACTTAGGTAAACTATGTATTTTATATTCTATCCTCTTATGGATTACTCTCTGGCCTATAGGGTGGAAATTAAGGCTATAACAATGGGTCCATGAGAGTAAACCACAGTCTGAGCATAACGATTAGATGGTCATGATCAGAAGGGTGCAACGTCAACATGATGGTTCCCCTCGGAGAATAGTTTGGGATTCGAGCACTATATTGTTTGACAACTTGGTAGTCGATGCAAATGAGATGGCCAATTTTCACTTTCTGGAGTTTACTCTTGAGATGCTTAGGATTGGCTGCATGGAGGATTGGTCTTCTAAGAAGTTGACTGAGTTTTTACCTCTTATGATTTTATGGCTTATCAGGGGTAGTCAAGAGGATTATTGTAGTATACCCTTGCAAATAAGTGCTATGAGTAGAAGATATTTCACATCATACAGGATTGCACGGGACCGTAGTGTCCGTTAAGAACCAAATATCAATATAGCATAGAAAAACCACAGAATTGTTGGATTACTGAGAGGGGCGGTGAATCAGTAATAACATAATTATAATCCTTTTTCTTCAAATGTTATATCAATGTAGAATTATTATCCAATAATGAGCAGTAATAAATAAACAATCACACACATACACAGTACTACCGCAGTACACACCGGTGTTTCACATTGAAACAAATGGGAGAAAACTGGCGGGCAACATATGTCTTGAGTGCATTCATTAATGGGAAGAACCAACTTCCTTTGTTTTCAGGCTACCAGGCGGAAGGAGGCTCCAACCCTAATTTCTCAAGCTACAGCACAGGGGAAGCTCCAGCCTACGATCTAGAAGCCTACAACAGGAGGGAGGCACAGCCCCGATGTTCTAGAGTGGCTGGAAGTGCTACCCTTGCACATCTTTTGTCTACCACCCTTGAAGTAGAAATGAATAGGTAGACCCTTTGCATGCACTATCAACGTGAGATACCATTTGTAAGCACATTGACGATGTGTGGCCATTCATACCCACTTAAACAAATTGCATCAGTGCACTTGGCACTCACCAACAAGTTTCATTAACCATACCTTGGTATGGCGCAAATGTGTGCTTCACTCAATAAACCATGATCAATAAAGTATTAACAGCATCAATAAACTTCATACACCTGTGTGGCCGCAACTCCATGGCTAGCATATAATAGTAGCACTTTCGGCAAAATACTCATGTTGTAAAATCAAAGAAATCTGATTTTGTATCTATGTAATAGAAGCTAATCATCATCTTCAGTCAAGTGGATGAATCAAGTGTCTCAATGTGACAAATCCCTCCGTCTCATCAGCGTACCTTGCTAGATTCTAGCTTATTCTAGAGAGTGAACTTGTGCAAAATTACACACAAAATATTTGATGAAATGATCTGAGCTTGTTAAAAGTACTTTAGATACTGTATTATAACCAATACAATTTTGTCTGCGCTTAATTTGGATCTGTTATGGAAAGAAGTTATGACGTTTTTACAGAACTTTGGTGCAGGCTAGTTTACCGGGTGACCGAAACCTATTTCCCTTGAGTGTGACTCCTTGAAAACCCAGCGACACGAGGTCAGAGTGCCAACCAAATATGCTTGGATGTGTACTCCTTTCTTGGTACTAGGATCTGAATCATTATATGAAAATAGTTATAGCGAAAATGGGTGAGATGACCTGAAAAACATATGCAACCAGAAACACCATCAAAAGAATTTATCCTTCCTTGCATTTCATTTGTACCGCAGAATTTCAGCACAGATATCATTTGGCATCTCGGGCCTTCATGAATGTTCAAAATACCTTCTCAAGTGTTAAAATGGAGAGCCTTTCTTCTTATTTCGCCACTCTCCGATGGCTGTAGCTCCTTCTAGACCAAAGCATTGCTGCTGGTTTGGTCCACTTCTAATTTCTCCATTAGGTATTGCTTGAAACAATTTTCCTTGTTACTTTTGAATTTATGACCTCGCAGGCTTCCCTTTTATTATTTACCTTTTAAAATCTCTTAAACCACTTTGTGCTTTGGGCCTTTGATTCTAGATGACATATGAGGGTCCTCAAACGTGAGAGCATAGCTCTCGTAGTGAAGAGTTATGTGTGGCCGTTCTACATACCACCAAATGGCATGACATGGCATCCATATAGAATATTATCTAAAAATATATCATGTAGACATCACCAGATTACCCATCAAACAAACTTGGGTCCATTACCCAAACTTTGGGGTCTCAACTTCTCATAGCCATAACTCTTTAGCAGGTGAGGAATTGCAGCGTTCACAGCCCTGGGAAATGACATGAAAAAATATCCATATAGGATATTTTTCCTGAAGAAAAGTCACTTTCCTTCATCTCATTCATTTGCAATTTAAAAGCATGGTTCTGCCCGCCAAAGCTGCATGAGGCTTTCGCATAAAGGAACTTACTTTGGGACCTAAAAATCTATTGCATTCTTATCAACCATGACAAAACAATAATGAGTCATATTTACGCTTCGGCTTACTATTGGATTCCATTACCCAAACCTTTTATTCCGGGTCTTTCTTTGAGGGTTGACATCGATGACAATGACGCAATAAAGGCCTGGCGTTGGTGCGGCGGCACGTTGGCAGAATAGCGTAAACAAACCACCCGAAACCATGCATCTATCCTCTGCACCTAATAAATCTGGTCATGCAGACCAGTACTCTATCGTATCCGGTGAATGCCACGCGCATTAAATCGTGGCGGGCATCAATAATGGGGCTACTCAGCCGGGTTGTACTTCCAGCGTTGCCTGGTACATCTAAGACATATAGGATAAGGATTCAAAGAATTCATTTTGGGTAGAAATAACTCCGGAATATTTGGTGAAGATATTCAAGGCTTCGTGAGAGTGGTTTTGTAAAGATGTCTGCCGCTGCGCTGCTGAATTTACTCCAACTCACGATGTTTCAACGCGGCGTTTCATTGAGAAATTGATGCCAGTTGGAATCGTGCGGCGGAATGGCTGGGTGCATCGGGTTTTGAGGAATCACCCGGTGGCATGGCGCGGCCATTATCACAATATGTTGGAATGGAATCATCGCTGCTCTTTAACCATGACGTAGAGTTGTTCATCCAAAGGGCAATGGCGGCATCGCTGGCACAACGCAATATATACGCTTTTCGGTGGCCAGATGAGATCACAGATGATTGTTTTAGCGGCGATAGAGCACTCGCCGGTGGTTCCTTTATCCAGTTAGCGAGTGGTCATCGATACAACACGCTGATCTTCATCGTGAAATGAAGATACATAAATTGATATATATTTTTGCTGGACCGCATGAAATCGAAGGAAGCTCTTATGTTCAGCGCGGGATATCGGGAATCCTCTTTCTTTGGCCAATACATGTGATTCCTTTGGTTGCTGCGTGATCGCGCGTGGCGCCACCATTGCATGCGGTGCGGATGTGCGCATATAGGCGGGATTATTAATTGACCTATATTGCCTTTGATCGCGAAGATGTCATCCGGTTTTAACCGAGCACGGTGGTTTGCACGTAGGGGTGATAGCGGTTTACTGATCTTTCATTGGAACTCTTTGGCATTTCTACCATAGCGGTTTGAAATAAAAATTCGCTTAGTTTAACTTTGGCGGTATCACGAGGATCCTAGAAAGAAAAGGATAGTTCTCAAAGTAAATGACATTTCAAATTCATTTTTCAAAGGATATGAAGAATGAATTTATGGCTTAACCTATCATGTCGCCGGAATAATATCATCCAACGCAAATTCAACCTGGCAAAATATTACCTTGACTTTACTTGATGTAGAGGTTGTTGCCTACACTTCATTTTCTGAACCCTAACTGCTGCAGATACTTATCTAGTCTGGAGTACCATGCTCCACAAGACCTTTTTTAAGACCATACAAGGCCTTCTTCAATTTACCCACATGATGCGTGATTTCTCGACCATAAAATCCGGTTGTTCACAATGTAGACTTATAGCTTCAAGTTCCATTAAAGAAAGATGATTCGTCATGCGAATGCTCGCTGGGAATTTTTGGAGCATGCATAAGCTAAAGAATGAATTTGGCTACCTCGGCAAGTAGAACCATGTCAATGGCTTCCAGTTTACTTGGTTTGTGCATATCCTTTACATATCGATATAGCTTTGTTCTTTGTAACTTATCCATCTTCATTCGATTTATTCTGGCTTCATTTTGTGCTGATCACATTCTTATTCTTTACTGTACTGGAACCAATTCTCAAGTATCATTTTCTCTATTTGATCAATTTGGCACAATCCATGGTCTTATTCAAAATTCAGCATCCTTCTTTGGCTTCTTTCAAAAGTGGTTGGAGGTTTCGGGTATAGATAAGAGTGCTAGGTGTGTTTAAGGCTAGGTGAATGGATTTTTTTCGCTGGTCTCAAAATGCGAACGGCGAAAATGCGTCCGAAGGGATGATTCTACGTACTTTCGTTTGTTAAGTTGTCTTTGGAGATAACTTGTTGAACTTTAACTTTCTTCACTTCGTCAGTTCTGTATCTTCATCTTCATCTTCCCTCTTCTTCTTCTTTTCCATCTTCTTCTTCCAAAAGTTGCTCCATTGATTTGTCTTCTTCTTTGATTACGTTACGCTTTGTTTCATCAATTACGTTGGTATGCAAGCTTGGTTTGATATTTGAATTTTGCAGCAGCACAATATTAACTCCCCTTGTGCTTGAGTCCTCAAGAAGTATTCCTTTTTCCATACGAGAGTCGAACTTTTCCATTCCGCCATCTTTTCTTTTGATGTAGCATTTGCTTCTAAAAAACTTTGAAGTGCTTCACCGTTGTTGGTCTTCCTTTCCATAGCTTCATTATGGAGTTTTATCAGTCATTGTTTAGAGCATTGCACTCTATTTTGATTTTGGTCGTTGTGTCAAAAATATCGTCAACTTTGAATCCATTATCGTTGTTTGAGCGAACTTGTCTTGTCTATTCTTTCTTTCAACTTGACTCCATTCTGGTAGAGTTGTCCCACCAGTAATGAAAAATTGTCTTTTTATTCCATGATTCTGCGGGTGATCCATAAATTCATGGGGTGAATTCTCCTCCATTATCGATCTTAAGAATTTGATTCTTGAATCCATCCTCATTTTCAACCATTTCCTTGTAGATCTTAAAATTTTCAAAGCTTGATTTGTTCTTAAGAAAGAAAAGCTGCGGAATTAATTTCTTGTATAATCATCAACTAATAACATAAGTATCTCTCACCTTTTAAATATTTTATTTGTAGGTTGGTCCGGCTTCGATCAGGTATGCTGTTTCAGGTGAACATTTGTTATTTCGCTGATTTGAACACGGTCTTTCATTTTACTTTCCTTGTTGAGCGATAGCGCCAAAAGTGTTGGTTAGTTTTACCGTGATGGATGAACTTCTCCTGGCGCTCTTTCGCGGCGACAAAGGATTTGTCAAAGGCCCGTGCGACATTTCTTACCGTTCCAGCCTTTATGTACCCTCCTGAACAACGCGCATTCCCAATTTTGCTTAACACATATCCACGTTGCTTGAAGTTCTTTGCGGTATGGCGACCAATTTCCACCTGAACCTTCTTTCTTATCGACTTTTGTGAATCGAGAGCCATTTTATGATATGGTCACATTTGGATTCACCCTTAAAGATTATGTTTCATATTTCTACTAGTAGAACTGTTTTTGCTTGCGCTGTTTTAATTCCGGACTATGCATTTTCCCGGTACGGATGAATCATCATTTCGAGGGTCATCTCTTTCTCGTCAATGTAAACTTGTCTCCTATCATCATGTGTTTTTAACACCTATTGTCAACATACCAACTATGTTTCTTCTGTTTATCTTGTAGAAGCTGACGTGCATTCTTCATTTATATGCGATCTTGCTTTCTTATCCATGTCATTTTAAAGTTGTTTGTGACTGTTGAGGTTCTTTAGGAAGGACCGCCATTAAATAATTTTGACTGTAATGTCCAAAATTGTTACATTTGTAACATTCCACTTGATTAACCTCAGGATTCAAACCTATTGTAACTTCTTCTCGTGTTTCCACTAGGTCTTCTTGAATAACCCTTTTGTGTATGGCTCTCAAAGTAGTTATTGTTCACGTTGTTAGCTCTACAATTCTGACTTTATGTCCAAATTATTACAAATAACATAAACCAAAATATAGTTTGATACATGGTTGAGAGGATCCTATGAAGGAGGTGCTCTTATGAATCCTTTACTTCTTCTTGAGACACGTCTGTCTGTTGTTGATTTTGAAATACGAATCTTCTTGGTGGAGGAGTGTCCCTATGATCTTCCCTTAGCATATCTTTTTATCCTCTTTGATTGTTTTTACATAACTTTTTGATTTGTTTCTTGCTCTATTGTTTGGAGCTTAGTCCTTTTACGTTTGATTGTATCCAAGTCTGGACTTGTCAAGATGAATTTTTGTTGCTAATAATGTCATCGAGGAACTTTTGGGCTAATGCATATTTTTCTTTTGAATATATCCTTTCTTAGTGTGACAATCTCTTCGTCAAAGTTTCCAATGATCAGATCCTTTTCCTTCCGGTGTTCTTTGAGGTGCTTCTTCGAGATTCTTTTTAATCTTCTTCTATTTGGACATACAATTTTTACAGCAATCAATTTTATTCTGGTTCTTGAGTTGTCTTTCTTGGCATCTGGTTAAGCTTTGTAGTTTCTTGTTTCTTCTTTTCTCTTCTCATAAACTCTATGGAATATTAATTTTAGTCAACTTATGCCTCTTGATTTTCTTCTTCATATGCTTCTTCATATTTCTTCTTTGGAGTCTTCTTTATCAAAGTCTTCTCATGGCAGACCAGAACTCTCCTGTTTCAACGTCATGACTGTCTTTAAATGGGTGATTGGATGTCTTCTTTGGTGCAAAGTTTTCTTGAAGACTTTCTTTGTAGTTATTTTTCAACTGTATGTTTGTCTTCAGGCAGGACCTTGCTTCATCATTTATCTTTTTCTTATGAGACATTTGTTAACAAGGCGGTAAATACCATCACAATTAAAACAAATTAAGGAAGTTTACCTCTGCAGCCTCTGGTTGGTTTATGATGGATCTTTTGATGAAGTTGGCCCTTCTTCATCATCTTCATGACTTATCGTTGTTGTTTCTATATTCTTCTTGTTCCTTTTTTCTTTTGTTTTGATCTTTGGATTCTTTGAAGGCTGCTTCTTTACATGCGGATTTTCTGTTTAGTTCTCATCTCATATAGAGATTCCATCACGGTTAGATCCATTACTTATTGAGTTTTAGATCAATCTTTTTCTTCTAGATGCTGATATCCTAGAGGGTTGAATCTCCTTAGGAAGAGATCTTAGTACCTTTTGAATAATTACGGATTCTTCAATTTCTTCTCCCAATCCTATGATTGCATTCCTTTTTTCATCAACTCGTAAGAAGAAGTGAAATTTGCGATATCATCTTCCTTCATTTCTAGTTGTTAGAGACTAGCCTCTATAAGTTTGAAGCTTTGTTCTTTTGACTTTTGGAATCTCCTTCATAAATATTTGAGCTTGTCCCAAATCTCTTTAGCGATTTACAATGTACAACTTTGGTGAATCTGGTATCACTAAGACCATTTGAAGATTGCATTTTATGGCTTTGGAATTATTCTCTTAGAGTTTCATTGCTTTGTCACTTGTTGGTGGAGCTACTTTGGTCTTTGTGCCATCCATCTACAATTGATTACCAAACTTGAAATCCACAGTACTGTATATATGCCTTCATCCTTATGCTCCAAAAGAATACTTCTATCCATCAAAACGTGGTATTCCAATTTTATCTACGGTTGTTTTCTCGCAGTCCTGCTTCGATGGGAACAATTGATTTCACGAGAAGGAACACGCTCACGATACCAATTGTTGGATTCACTTTGAGGGTGAATGGGTAATAACATAATTATAATTTTTTTCTCAAATATTTATATCAATGTAGGGTGTTATCTGATAATGAGAAGTAATAAATAAAAATCACACACATACCTATTACACCAGTGTTTTGTGACAAATGAGGAGAAAACCATGGAATGTTTTTCTTATATGTCTTGAAATTACATTCATTGAGCTTCCAACTTCCTTTGTTTTCCAATTTGCAAGCTGGAAGGGCGCTCCAACCCTCTCTCTAGTTTCTTAGGCTACAACCTGAAGGATGCTACAACCCCCTTTTTTCTCCGGCTACAACCGGAAGGCTACAACCCCAATGTTCTCCAACTACAAACGGAAGGTGGCTACAACCACTTTGTCCTTGCCCCATCCACGCCACCCTAAGAGTAGAATTAGAATGATGGAACCAACGCCATATCCTTTGTAAGGACACCATTGGCTTGTACCAATAAATCACGAACCATGCATCAGCACGTACCAAACAAGTTACGTAACCATGCCAATCTGTAATCAACGTACCATAAACAAGTGCATCCAAACATGTGCCAGGTATGTACCAATCATGTTTCAACTACTCATCAACTATGACTCATCAATGTACCAACATCATCAGCGTACACCTCGTAATGTCTTGGCCAACTCATCGACTACTTGTCTCGGCCATGTACTTTCATGTACCTCAACCAAAGACCTAATCAATTTCATCATACAAATGATTTGTAGCTCTGTAAATAGACCTAGTGTATATGATCACATTCTTTAAAACCTTCCTTAACTTTAAAAACCTTGAGACTAGCATTTTCATCAAACTTTTTCTTTAATCTCACATGCCGTGCCAAGTATGTACCAATCATGTTTCAACTACTCATCAACTATGACTCATCAATATGTACCAACATCATCAACTGTACACCTCATGTATGCGCGCCAACTCATCAACTACTTGTCTCAACCATGTACTCAACATGTACCTCAACCAAAAGACCTAATCAATTTCATCATACAAATATGATTTGTAGCTCTGTAATAGACCTAGTGTATATGATCACATTCTTGCAAACCTTCCTTAACTTTAAAAACACGAGACTAGCATTTTCATCAAACTTTTCTTTAATCTCACATGCCTAGTTTTGGATTAGTCAACAACCCTAACTTGAAGTAATCATAACTTTGAACCTTTAATGTATAAAGATATGAAACTGATATACAATTTTATTCAATGTGTTTTATACAATTCCTCCAAATGGCACTACTTGGAACCTCTAAGAAAAGGAGTTATAGCAAAAATGGCATACCTTGCTGAATTCTAGCTTATTCTAGAGAGTGCTTATTCTAGAGAGTGACCTTGTAGAGCGTGCCCCACACAAAATATTTGATGAAATGATCTGAAACTATTAAAATGAATACTAGAGATTGTACCCTAACCAACACAATTTGTCTCACTAAATTTGGACATGTTATGAAGAAGTTATGACGTTTTTACCCGAAACACCTGATTTTGACTAGTTTTAGGACTGACCACAAACCCTATTTTCCACAGAGTGTAACTCCCAAAATACAATGACCCGCAAGATGAATTTTTAACCACATATACTTGGATATGTTTTCTCACTTTCATGGAAATTTCACGATCTGACCCATTATAAAAAAAAAGTTATAGCGAAAATGATGAGATGACCTGAAAATAACATACCTTAGAAAGCACCATCAAAAGAATTTATCCTTCCTTGCATTTCGGCCTTATTTTCTTCAATTTCCTCAGAATTTCGGCTTAGATATCATTTGTATACCTCAGACACCTATAGATATTCAATATGCTCAAGTGTGTTTAAAATGAGAGAGCCTTTCCTCTTATTTATACTCTCCAAGTAGCTTCCTTAAAAACATCTTCTTGGTCACTTGGCCCCACTTTCCTTATTTTAGGGTTGGGTCCACTTCTAATTTCTCCATTAA
>SNQJ01S0031544.1:87278-126652 GCA_010110895.2 Picea sitchensis | reverse complement strand
AGCACCGTGTGGGCGCAGAGACTCTGCAGGAGCGCGGGAGACAAGGAATCCATTGAGGATTCAAGGACTGAAGCTCAGGAAGGGCAGCGCTTTTCCCACGTATCAGCGAGACTCAAGTTGAGGATTCGCAGAGGAGAAGAAACGCAAATTTCCAAGCCTTTGGGAATGAATAATTCTTCCAAGTCTGGGAAGAAAACTCAAGGAAGCTCGAGGGAGCACAGCAACCGTTGGATCAACGGAGAAAGAAGGTCTACACCGTTGGATTTCCACGTCTAGGAAGAGGTTCTCAGAGGAAGAGAAACGATGGCTGGAAATCAGGATCCCTGAGGATCGGGGTTCGGTGTTCGGCGTTTCCCGGAGGCAAGAGTTCAACCTCTTTGAAATCGCGACCGGCGATTCCCCGAGTCAACTGGAACCGTTGATCAGGATGGGGATACGTGGCGCAGGATCCTGAGGAGTCGGGATTCAGGGTTTTGGAAGGGCATGGCCTTGTGCATCAGGAAACGTGAATTCCCGAATCGCGATTTCCCGATAGAACGAGACTCACTGGAGGACAGGTGGCATGCTGTCGGAGTTCGGGGTTCGGGGTTTTGTGTTGCATGAGACGCGCGACAACACAACCGCCGATTTCCCGATAGGGAAAGAACGTTGACCCGCCGACTATTCGGGGTTCGAGGTTGGGAGCTGCATGTGAACCGTGCCCACGTGAACCGCGAATTCCTGAGTCGCGATATCCCGATTTACGAAGGGGAGATTGTCGAAGGAGTTCCTGTGGGTGACTCGTGATTCCCGAGGGGAGTTGGAAGAGCTTAGACTCTTCGGGCCCGAGGTTGAAGAGGGTCCTGGGTAAGGGTGGTCGTGCCGTTGAGGGCAGGTTTGCATCATTGGATGTCAAGGGTCCACATGTCGGATCATAGAGATGAAATATTGAAAGCATAGAGGACATCTGGATGGACCTAGCCCGTGCTTCACTTGTCAAACAATTTTCTTAGGAGAGGCAAAAGGTCACCTCTTAGGGCATGACGTCATTTTTGGGGGCTAGGGTTTGGTGGTGATGTAGCCACTCATTGACACATGGACGTTTTGAGGAGAAGTAGGTCTTCACCATGAGTAAATTGTCTAGATGCTTGACACGTGGCCTTTGGAAGCTTACCCATGCTTCTCCAACACCAACTACTTATTCTAAGTGGCAAAACGACCCCTAAAGGGGAGACGTCCATGTAAAATTAGGGATATATTTGTGCAAAAGTGAAACTTTAAATGAATTGTTTAATATTCCTTTGTTAAAGGGGGGAAGATTAGGGTTGTTGACCCCTAGTCTTGTGGTTTACCCCTTAATTTATGGACAAGTCACCTTAGTGATATTTTGTATACATAAGAGATCATAAGATCTCATTTAAAACGTAACTCTTGTTGGTTGTGGAGCCTGATTATCTTCCTATTTCATAGGTCTTTGTTTTCAGTCATGTTTATACCCCATGAAGACTATACACCCCTCCACGTAGGGGGGTTGCAGGGGGGGCTTGCCCTGCCTGCGATGTCTGGGGGCCTCATTCTCCGGCTGGAGGGTCCAGGGGCAAGTAGGGGTTCAGGGGAGAAGCCCCTGAGGGAAAAATTGACTTGTAAATGTATATTGTAATTTCATAGTAAATCTGGACCGTTCATTATAAGGTCGAAGATCTGATGGTAGAAGTTATGTTAGGGTTTTTTCCCTAGAAGGAAACCCTCTTTTATGAGGGAAATGGATCGCGACCATGTATCATTGTGAATATTGTATTTTGAGAGAGGATATTGTGAGAGAAAGAAGAGGAAGTTACAACGGGTTTGTTTTAGGTTGTATCCCTTCATTTTCTGGATAATAAAAAGGAAGGACCTAGCAATTTCTCTGGTGGACGTAGCCCACACTGGGTGAACCACGTATATCTGTCTTTATTGTATTGTGTATCTTCTGTGTTTTAATTCCACATTTCTTTTTATTTTATTGCTTCGCGATCCTATTTTTCTAACAACTGGTATTCGAGCAAAAGGTAACTCGCAGGAAAAGAGGGTTCAGGGTTCGAGTGGGAGCAATGGCGGAAGATGGAAAGTTTAGGATCGAGAAATTTAACGGCCAAAACTACTAGTTATGGAAGATGCATATGAAAGATTATTTTTATCAGAAGGATCTATTCTTACCATTGAGTGGAGTAGCAAAGAAGTCGATGGCCATGAAGGACGAAGAATGGGAGGTTCTTGATAGAAAGGCACTAGGAAGGATACGGTTGAGCCTGGCAGTGTCGATGGTTTTTCAATATTTCGAAAGAAAAGACGACAAAGGAGTTGATGGACGCATTGGGTAAAGTGTATGAAAACCCTCTGCGTCCAATAAGGTATTTCTAATGAAGAGATTATTTAATATGAAGATGTCAGGAGGTGGGTCTGTTGCAGATCATTTAAATGAAGTTAATACGGTACTAATCAACTAAGTTCTGTAAAAGTGGACTTTGATGATGAGGTCAAGGCTCTTCTAATCTTGTGCTCATTGCTAGAAAGTTGGAACAGATTGGTCATGGTTGTAAGTAGCTCTGTCTCTAGTTCAAACACTTTAAAATTTGATGATGTTGTTGATGTTATCCTTAGCAAGGAAATGCGACGAAAAAGCACATGTGAGACATCAGGTAATGTGTTAAACATGGAGAACAAGGGAAGACAAAATGATAGAGTAAAGGGCTCAGGGAACCGCGAGACTTCTGGGAAGGGCATATCCAAATCTAGACTGGGAAAGATAGAGTGTTGGAATTGTGGAAAGAAAGGACATCTGAAGAAAGACTACAAAGCTCCAAAGAAACAAAGAGATAGACAACAGGAGAAAAATCAGGAAGCAAATGTAACAAGTGATGTGTTACAAGATGCTTTTATTCTTTCTGTAGATGATATTTTTGAGTCCTGGGTAGTAGATTCAGGGGCTTCATTTCATGCCACACCCCATAGGAAACATTTTCTAGATTATGTTCAAAGTGATTTTGGATAGGTTCATCTGGGTGATGATGCACCATGCAAAATTGTTGGAATGGGAAAGATAAAAATAAAGAAAAGGAATAGAAACCAGTGGTCATTCAAAGAGGTAAGACATGTTCCAGATCTAAGGAAAAATCTAATTTCAACAGGGCAGCTGGCAAGTAAAGGTTGTATATCCACATTTACAAATAAGGTGTGGAAGGTCACCAAAGGATCACATTTGATAGCAAACAGAGAGAAGGTAGGTACATTGTATTTATGTACTGGTAATACTGACTATTCTATCTCTTTAGCTTCTACAAGAGTGGATTTAGCAGTGTGGCATCATAGGCTTGGACACATGAGTGAGAAGGGGATGCAGATACTTCATAAAAGAAATTTGTTGCCAGATCTTAAACAAATTGATTTGGATTTCTGTGATCATTGTGTTTATGGAAAATAGAAGAGAGTCAGATTTCTCAGAGTCGGAAAAGAAAAGAAGAGTGAAAGGTTAGAGCTTGTGCATACATATGTATGGGGATTAACTCATGTATCATCTTTTCGTGCCTCTCGTTATTATGTTACTTTTTTTTATGATCCAACTAGAAAAACTTGGGTTTATTGTATTCGACGAAAATATGATGTTTTTGATGATTTTAAGAAATGGAAAGCTTTGGTTGAGAATGAGACAGGAAAAGGTTGAAGTGTCTCAAATTAGACAATGGAGGTGAATATTGTAGAGAGAAGACAGTTCCAGGAACACCACAAGAAAATGGTGTGTCAGAAAGGATGAATAGGAAAATCATGGAGCGTGCAAGGAGTATGAAATTGCATGTTGTTTTGCCCTTATAGTTCTAGGCGGATGATGTAGTTGTTGTTGTTTACTTAATAAACATAGGACCTTCAAGCTCTTTGCATGGTGGAATTCCAGAGGATGGATGGACAGGTAAAAAGGTAAACTATTATTTTTTGACGACTTTCGGTTGTGAAGCATTTGTCCATATTGATAAAGAAAATAGAACAAAGCTCGAGGCAAAATCCAAGAAGTGTACCTTTTATTGGATATGGTGTTAATGATTTTGGTTATCGCTTATGGGATTACGAAAATCACAAAATGATTAGGAGTAGAGATTTCATATTCAATGAGAATGTCATGTACACTTATCAGTTGCAGGGAAAGAAACATGAAAAAGAAAAACCATAATACACAATGCTTGATGAGATCACTGAAAAATAAATTCCAAAGGTACCAGAAAATCAAAATGTACAACAATAGGAGAAACATGTACCTGAAAGTCCTGCAAGTGTTGTTAGAAGATCTACCAGGTTAAGTAGACCCTCTGAACGATACGCTCCTTCATTGTATTATTTATTATTGATTGATTCTGGTGAACCAAAATGTTATGAAGAGGCAATGCAGGTAGACACTAAAAACAAGTGGGAGCAAGGCATGAAAGAGGAAATGGATTCTCTGGTAAATAACCATACTTGGGATTTGGTTGAGTTGCCTACAGGAAAAAGAGCATTGCAGAATAAATGGGTTTACAAGTTGAACAAAGAAGATGGAGGCGAAAAGCGGTACAAGGCTAAACTTGTTGTAAAAGGGTTTTCACAAAAGAAAGGTATAGATTTTGATGAAATATTTTCTCCCGTTGTTAAAATGACTTCAATTAGGACTATTTTAAGTCTTGTGGCAGTAGAAGATTTACATCTTGAACAGTTAGATGTAAAAATAAATTTTCTCCATGGGGATTTGGAGGAAGAGATTTATATGCAGCAGCCAGAGGGGTATGAGGTGAAAGGGAAGGAAAATTTGGTATGCATGTTGAATAACAACTTGTATGGCCTAAAGAAAGCTCCAAGGCAGTGGTATTTAAAGTTTGACAGGTTTATGACAGAACAAGGTTATAGTAGATGTCATTCTGATGATTGTGTTTATTTTAAAAAGCTAGAAAATAGAAGCTATATTATCTTGCTATTGTATGTAGATGAAATTCTTGTTGTAGGGTCTAATATGCAGGATATAAATGTGCTCAAGAAGAAATTAGCTAATTCATTTGCGATGAAGGATTTGGGCGCTACAAAGAAAATCCTTGGTATGAGAATAAAAAGAGATAGGAAAAATCACAATTTGACATTGTCTCAGGGTGAGTACATAGAGAAGGTCTTGGAGAGGTTTAGAATGCAGAATGCAAAACCAATTTGTACACCTTTGGCCAACCATTTCAAATTAACTAAGGAAATGTGACCCAAGACACATGAGGAGATAGAATACATGTCCAAGGTCCCTTATTCATCGACAGTTGGTAGGTTGATGTATGTGATGGTTTGCACAAGACAAGATATTGCACATGCAGTGGGAGTTGTGAGTAGGTATATGAACAATCCAAGTAAAGAACATTTGGAGGCAGTAAAGTGGATTCTCAGGTATTTGAAAGGTACTGCTACTCATGCATTATGTTTTGGAGGTTCGGACACTGTTCTACAGGGATATGTTGGTTCATATATGGCAGGTGATAAAGATAGAAGGAGGAGAACCACAAGGTATGTTTTTATTGTAGTTGGAACAACAGTAAGTTGGATTTCGAAACTACAAAAAGTTGTAGCACTTTCAACAACAAAGGCAGAGTATGTTATTGCTACAAAGGCTAGTAAAGAGATGATTTGGTTATAAAGTTTAAGGAGGAATTGGGAAAGAAGCAAGAGAATAGCAGGTTGTAGTGTGACAATGAGAGTGTCATTCATCTTGGAAAGAACTCAACCTTCCATTCGAAGACTAAGCATATACAGTTCATGTACCATTTCATATGATCCATCTTGGAAGATGGACATTTGAAGTTGGAAAAGATACACACTAGCTAGAATCATGCATACATGTTAACAAAGGGAGTAACAAGGGAGAAACTAAGTTCCTACTCAGTTTCACTTGGTCTTCAAGCATGAAGGTGAAGATGAGAAATTTTCCAAGTCCAAGGTGGAGTATAGTCCAGTATGTACAACAACAATGGAGTTGTTGTGATTAGTCTTCAAGTGGGATATTGTTGGTTGTGGAACCTGATTATCTTCCTATTCCATAGGTCTTTGTGTTCAGTCGTGTTTATACCCCATGAAGACTGTACACCCTATAATATTGTACACCCCTCCATGCAGGGGGGGATTGCCTCATAAATGTATATTGTAATTTTATAGTAAATCTGGACCGTTCATTATAAGGTCACAGATCTAATGGTAGAAGTTATGTTAGAGTTTTTTTCCCTAGAAGGAAACCCTCTTTTATGAGGGAAATGTATTGTGGCTATGTCTCATTGAGAATATTGTATTATGAGAGAGGAGACTGTGAGAGAAAGAAGAGGAACTTACATCGGGTGTGATGTAGGTTGTATCCCTTTATTTGTTGGATAATAAAAAGGAACGACCCAACAATTTCTTCAATGGACGTAGCCTACACTGGGTGAACCGCGTATATCTGTGTTTCTATTGTATCGTGTATCTTCTATGTTTTATTTCCACATTTGTTTTTATTTTATTGCTCCACAATTATGTTTTTCTAACAACTCTCCCTCTTGTGAGAGGACTTGATATCAAATTTTTTCTACACTTGGCTATATTTGTATCTCGTGCACTTGTTTATGGTTATCTCTTGTGAATGGTTGATGGAGGAGTGAGGCGTTAGCCTTGCAGGAATTCTTTCTAAGTTTTATGGTGGATTATCTTAGCATCTTTCTTGATTTTGGTACGGTATTTTACTCTTATGCTATCATTTTTTAAAGTCAAGGATTGTTGGGCTAGGAGCTATATGGGAAGTAAGATTATTTACACCACCACTCTATCTCCATCATTTATTGCTTAAAGTTCATTGATGTTGCAAGGGTTTGTTCAAGGAAGTAAGAGGATTTACACCCCTCATTCTCAAACCCTCACTAGAGATACTAGCCTTGGGAAGTAAGAGGATTTACACCCCCAAGGAAGTAACATCTCTAGTTCATTTATTTGGCTCCATTAACCCAATAGTAAAGGCACTATTCATCTATTTTTTTGCATTGGAGATATAAAATTATTGCCTTGGGAAACATGATTTTTTGTCTTTTGAAAGATCTCTTGCTTGGATTTGGTTTGACACATTGAGAGGAGTCTTCCCCTACTAGGGCGTCCACTCTCTCCCGTTACTTAAATTGTTGTTATAAACTTTAAGCTACAACCATTAGAGTTGCATAACCCTAGCTCTTATTCATTCTTAACTCCTAAACTAACCCTAGACTAGCTCCTAAATTTTGCACACTAACTCTACTAACTAGGGTGCATCTTTTGGGGTAGTTGTTGGCATATTTTGATGGTGTAATTTGCTAATAAAAGTGAATGAATGCTACAGCCATAAGGCTGCAATTTTCTGCAGAAAATAAATGTTACAACAACTTGCTTTGTTTAGCCTCAAAGTGCCATTTTTCAATCATAATTGATTGCCATACTTATTGACAATATTGTTGAATGTTCTTATGCTTTACATGCTGATTTGAATGTCTTACTTTCTGATATAAATTGTCATCTACTACTGCAAATTAGGGACAACAAGCTTACCTTGTTGATCCATACTAACATATATAATTACAAGTTGGATTTTCTTGTGTCTCGGGCATGTACAATCATCCGAAGAAGTACTATACCTTTGGGGCAACAATCACTTAACTTACAAGGAATCTCTTCCCACATTTCACTCCATTCAGATTTGACCTCTAGGGGCTCCACTTCCATATCCATTCATCTACATCTCAGTCCCCCTAGGATCACCATAACTCCCCCTTGAGGCGACTACCTCACCTCTAAAGTGACGGGGACACCTACCTAAGGTGACAGTGGGTAAGTGACCTCTTAGTTGTCATTATGTAGTGGTTGGGTTGGGCTTTTCTCAACCTACAACTTGTGCGATAACATTTTGGTGTTGTTGCCGGGGAGGATTTTGAATCCTCTTCGGAACATTGACGACACTTTGGCAAGCTATCCCAAAGCCTTTCCCCTAGCTTGCTTCGCAACTCCACCCAAGGGATGTTTCCTTTCCACCTTTCTTGATGAGCTCTTCTCAAAGCTCATCTGGCAACTCTACCTTCCACGAACCCACCTTTCCTCTTTTCCCTTTCCATCCTTTGATGAGCATTAGTCTCATATAGCTACTCCATTGAGAATTTACCCTAAGTGATGGAACCATGGCCTCACGTGACTTACCATGGGCTTTCCATAATGTGTATCCTTCTTTGGATGTTCAAAATATCCCTGGATATCCAAATCATTGCTCCGGTGAGTGGACAAAAAATTGCCCTAAATTTGACGATGATCCAACTCTAGCAGTCACCCATGTCGTGAATTATATGAAGTATGCTTTGAGCTTAAATGTACTACATGAAGATGTGTTGATGAATTTTTTTGTGTCTTCATTGGAATCAAGTCAAAAAGATTGGCTTGCACACACATGTGATCCGAAGAGTATCCCTTCTTCTACAAAGCTCATCGAAGAATTTCTCAGGCATTATCGATCAGCTACTCAAAGTTTGCAAGATGATTTCCAAGAGCTCAAGTACACTCTTTGCAGAGAAGGTTTTCAGAATAATGATGAGACATTAGGTGAAGATGCTCTTGAAGGACAAACATGTGAAGAAAATTACCAAGAACATCACAAATAAGTTTATCATGTTGAAGATCTAGACGAGACTTGTGATGAAGATGAAGCATCTTCCCTTCTGCTTGATGAGGACATCCAGACCTCTTATTCTCGTGCACATAAAGAAGAGAACATGATGAGTTATAATCCTTTTGAAAACTTTGATGATGCTTTGTTCCATGACTATGGAAATGAAGAAAACTTTCAAAAGGATCTTGATGAAGTTTCTCTTGCAGAAGGCCTCAACGAAACATTATTATCTATTGTCCCTTTTGAAGAAGATGAAATTGTCCAGTCTTGTGAATAAGTAATCAACTTCTATGATGCAGATGAAATCATGGAACAACCCAGATATAGTTAACGATCACATTGATGATTTCATACAGACTGGGAGATGCAGATGGGATTTGGGTTGTTTCATTTTTTACGGAGATCCTGTCAACGACATTGAAGGCACATCTTGTATGAAGGATACATAAAGCATTTTCTAAGAAGATGTATTTTTATAGCCAGATGATTCAAATATGTGCCAACCTGATGATATGGTTATAGATATGTTCCATCCAATCGAGTACGACTTGACGCAACATTTTTAGGATGTTTTTCAACCACCTTACTCAGATTTTGATAGACACCATGGAGTGGCCCGCCAAAAGCACTATGAGGTCCATACTACCAAACGAAATTACTTTCATGTTGAAACTTTGGGATGGGATTAGTAGAAAAAGAAGAAACGTTTCCTGAGTCCGACGTAGCATTTTCTCTCTAAGGCCATGCCTTACCTCGTTTCCTCTTGTTTGGGAAATCATAGGGTTTTCATGGGATCTCTTGTCCTTTCTCAACCTTTAGGGAGCAGTGATCTTTTGAGTGAAGATGAAGACGAGTCATCGTCTATGTATAATATCCCTCTTCAAAGATGGATCGATCAATCTTGTGGCTACACTTTCAGGTTGAATCATCAGGCTGATGGTTTCTCTCTCCAACAGGATTTCCTCCCTCCCACCCATCTCCATGAGTTTTATTTCATGATTGATTATATGTGTATTTATACTCATGATTATTATATGCTTGACTTATCTTTGTTGTATTACATGATTAAGCACAAGGGGAGATACTTTGATGAGATGCTCAACTGGTTACATTGGTTATAGGACTTCACTTGACATCATCTATCGCCTAATCTCCAGGGCCCTAAGGCCCCAGGTAAGTAGGTAAGTCATTTTGATTCCCTGCATTTGCATCTTGATTTCTCATTGATCCAGAATTGGATCTCGAGATCAAAATGGGTCTAGAAAGGCCTAAAAATAAAAGTGCTCATAATGGATTCAAAACGGACGTGTGTGTAGGCCTCGTTGATACGAACCCAATGCAACTTGAACAGGATCAAACAGACGTCGTATGACCAAGATATCACGATTTGTTCATTTTGTTAAAGAGGCAAAAAAAATGCAGATTGTACAGTTTGTACAGTGCTGACGTGGCAGCTGACTATACAGATCATAGAACTGACATGGCAGGGTACGTTGGCACTGACGTGCCAGGTATGGGTGGATGAGTCATAATGTGACACTTAGCACCATTGC
Organism: Picea sitchensis; assembly: GCA_010110895.2. NCBI lineage: Eukaryota > Viridiplantae > Streptophyta > Pinopsida > Pinales > Pinaceae > Picea > Picea sitchensis. Next base: position 116,443 of record SNQJ01S0031544.1, on the reverse strand, counting down.
AAGGGTGACACGTGGCACAGGTTGATGTGGCATGGTCTGTACAGACACGTGGTAGCTAGTTGACTAGGCAAATGTGTTGACTGGGTATGACAGGTGGTCGAATTGAGGGTTGAAAAGTGGCATATATTCAACGAATAGCATGGTCCCACATGGCCCAGTCATGGGCTACCACATGGCACCCATACATTGGTCGTTTCTATTGGCAAAAATTTGTGACTCAAGGGGAGTCGAACCCGCGACCTTCAGGCAAGGGGGAGTGACTTGGCAAGGCCGAACTACCAACCCACCCATTGTATTGCTTATAAACTATAGTCATGAGGTTTTATTTAAAGTGATTATGTTGTATGTTCGGACGGAGAAAGGGTTGGGGCCTAGTCCCAGCCCCTGACACAAACGCTACCACGCGACTACACCAATATGACCCCATTCCTTTATATTGTATTTTGGTACGGGGATATGTGGATCCAACCCCCAGTTTCGGCGTATATCACATTGGGAGAGCATATGACCCGGACTCCTCCAGACATAGCATGTAAAGGGGTTAGCACCCAGTGGGTCGGGCTAGCCTAACAGTTTTCACGTGGAAGGTAAGCCCAAGGCCACATGGGGTGACCATATGATCAGGACCTAGAAGCGAAGGGGATTAAGGGATAGACTAGCGCGCCAGCAGGATCAAGGCCACATGCGAGGTGCGCAGGTGACAAGGGGATCATGAAAAAGGGGTTGTTGGGGCTAAATATATGCACTCTTAACTCCCACATTTAATTATCAACCGGGGCTCGTAAGCTTCGAGGTGCGGGTGCAGGAAACGCAGGATTAGAGCCCAGTCTAGCCTAATCTAAAGTCGACAAAACAATCTTCAAACCCATACAACAGAAAATTAACACTAAGGATTCATCACTGAGACACAGGAATAACTTAGTGCTATAAAGGCTTAGATCACAGTCTTTCATGCACTCAGGGTGATGTTCGTGTGATTAATCACGAGTAGCTTACTTAAGTTTCCTATCCTTCAATGGATTCCAATAGTGATTAAAAAGATAATCAAATGGATAAAAACTAGGTAAAAGGAAACGAGATCTAAACTCAAACTTTGTCCTCAATCAAATGCAATGTACCAATGCCTTGAGTGAGAGGGTGTTGATTTGAGTTTTATCTATTAAGAATCGATTTGAAGAATACAAATTAATTGCAGAATGCAAACACAAAATATATGACTTTCAAACTAAACAATAATGCAAGAAGAAAAGAAACTAAACGTAATGCTAATATACAAAGAAAATAAAATATAGCAACACTTACCACTCTGAGGGGCCCTTCCCAGGAGGTTAGTGCTGCTAAAAAGACTCAGATCAAATGGAGATGGTGTCCAATGCTTCAACAAAATATAGCAACACTTACCACTATGAGGGGCCCTCCCAGGAGGTTAGTGCTGCTAAAAATACTCGTATCAAATGGAGATGGTGTCCAATGTTTCAACAACAATCAATTCTTTTCATTGAGATCAAAAAATCTGCTTTTACATGGCTAACAACTCAAAGCTTCCTCACAAGAATAAATCTCTCATTTACAAAAAAATCATGAAACTAATGGCTCTTTCTCATAGCCATATGAGGCTTATTTATACATGAATAACAATCATTGAGAAGTGGATGGGACCAATCCCAATGCTCGATTTCAAATTTACAATTTTAGATAAAACCCTAAAAACTGGCTTTATTGTAATTTGGGCGATTCGAGCTATAGATCCACCCATATCTTTCCAACCAATTCAAAATATTGAAAATAGTTTCTGGGTTCTGTAGATGGAAGATATTTCTAAAAAACCATTTTTCAGTTTTTCAATATATACTCCCATGTGCAATTTAAAATTGAGGCTTAAAGTTGGAAGTTTGAGCTCTGTTGCTAATTTTACAGAATCATCTCCCCGAAAGTTGGAGGTCCACACTATGAAGTTATGAATTCTCGTCTCACCTATCCGTGACATGAAAGAATGTCATTCTGGACAGAACCCATGTACCCCATTTTCCTCTAGAATCTTTCCAAAATTTCACACCAGGTCTAGTACCGATTAGGCACATGCTAGCACCTAATAGGTGAGCCCTTGGCACCTAATAGACCGAAGTATCTAATAGGTGGAGCCTTTGTACCGGAATAGACTGGGTACCTGATCATGCTGCTTAAGAGTCAAAGTGATTAGGGTCATACATAATCAGCTATCAAATCGAATTAATCCACAAACTAAAACCATGCCTCAACCATAAGTTACCTCTCTATGCATACGATCAAGGTCATTAATTGTATTTATGGATGAAACAACAATTAGATACACATGTCATAGGTGTAAAATTGACTTACATAGATAATATAGGGTAATAAAGGCCAATACCCAGGACCAACAGGTTATGCCCTGTTATGTGCCAAAAATGGGTTTTATAGTATATTATATTGATTTTATTGATTTTCTGAGTAGTTTTGGGGATTTTGGTCATTTTTGGAAGATATTGGGCATTTTGTTTTATATTTGGGAGAAGTTGGGAGGTGGTTACCAACTTCAGGCCTATATAAGATAGAGGTTCTTGAAGCCAAAAGGGAGGTTCAATACAAAGAAATGTTGAAGAAGTGCCAAGCCAAAGTCATTTTTATGCAAGCAATCCATTGAGGAGAACACTCATGGCCACTTCAGGGAGCTTCGCTCATCCTCGATTTCGTCAGCCGCTTGTTGGTTCTTTGAGATCCGGAGAGAACAAGAACAGATCAATTTGTAACCTTTTTGCACTATTATAATGTACATTTAAAGCTTCAAACAAAAAATAATCAAAGCCCACTGAGACAAAGGCCCAAAAACATAAGCAATCTTGTCGAACTCCATTATCACTTCAGTGTTTTATGGTTTGTTGTTCTTCATGATTATCTTCAGATCTGTGATATATTATCTTATGGATTCTATGTTTCCTCTCTTTAACTATTCCCTTTCATCAGTTTTCTAAATGGTACTTTTTCTCGTGCAAAATAACTTAACCACTGTCATTTAAAAGATCTTTTTCGATCAAGTGGTATCGAGCTTAGTTTGACGGTTGGTTTTTGAGTTTCAAGGACAATGTGGAAAGTTGAACTACAAGTAGGTGAGTTGGTTGAAGAGAATCCATTGATTGATTGAGAAAGAGAAGCTCAAAGTGAGAAGATGGTATCGAAAGAGGGACTTTCTCATGATGAGAAAGAGTTTCAAAACTTTCTCTCTCAGCCATGCCTGAGATGAGATGAAGGTTCTATATGAGACGGTCAAACCGAAGAGTTCCGGGCCCCAGGTGAATATTCAAAGGTCAAAAGTGAAGAAGGAGAATATTCTCCTCAAATTCCTCCTTCACATCCTTCTTCTCCATCTTATTCTTCTTTTTCAAGTTGAAGTTCTAAATCCACCACAAGAAAACATGTCCATAAACATAAAACATGAAAATGCCTTTACTTGCTTCGATGTACCTGAGCTACCCAAGGTATGTGATGGTGAAGTCAATGTGAGAGGCTTGATAACTGGGTCAAAAAAATGGAATTTTATTGTAGTGTGCAAAAAAAATCAATGATGAGGCAACCAAAATAAAATTGGCATCGCTTCAACTTTCAGGAACAACACTCATCCGGTGGAAAAGAAAGTTGCAAAATGGCACGAAACAAGTGGGTAATGTATTTGCATCATGGCAAGATTTTGTTTTAACACTTAGAAATAAAATTTATCCTTTAGGTTATAAAGAGAAAGTTTTAACTGAACGCAAAGTTCTTTAAATTAATAAAGGACAAACAGCAACAATGTCGGTTTCTCAGAAATGGTACGGATGCTTGGGATATATTCCTTTACATACCCAAGAAACTCTGCCTAGTATATAGGAGGTTTACCCCATTACATTTGAAACATTGTATTTCTATGTTTGGACCTACTAATATTGATGAGGTTTTTTCTCAAGAAACATATATTGAAGCAGGAAGTCACGAGGCAAAGTATCAGGAATCATCTTCGAAAGAGGACAAACATAAGTGAAATGGAAAGAAGGAAAATTCAATGGCTTATTAAAGGAAGAGAAACCCCTCCTTTGCAAGCATTCCAAGAAAGAAGGGCATGATCATAACCATTTTTGGAAATTGCATCCCAAGAAGCGACCAAAGTGGTTCAAAGAGAAGAAAAGGAAACAATGGTACAACAACATGACCCACATACCCTGGATCACCCCAAAAGTGATGAATCAAAAGTCTCATTAGTTGGTATGACGGGTAAAATTGGGGATGGATTTGATGCTAGAAGTAAATTATTTCACATACCATAATGCTATTACATCAAGGTCAACACATTGATTGATAGTGTATATCAATCTAACTTGATTTCAGGGGAACTGGTTAAACAATTGGGATTAAACACTCATGCATCATCATAAAACCTACACACTTAAATGGATAAGAAAACATCATCATCAATTGCACATAACACAGCAATGCACATTAAAGTTTGCAATTTCATATAAATTTGTGGATGACATAACATGTGATGTGGTGCCACCAATGAATGTGGAATGGTCTTAGAAGTCCTTACTAGGTTAGATCGTGAAAGCGAATATTCTATAGGGAAAATAATAAATATCACTTAACCAAATAAGACAAAGAAGATGTGGTTCATGCTCATCATATCAAAGCAAATCAATCTCTTCAAACAATGGAACAATTACAGGCAACTCATGCAAGCAACACATCTATAATTGTCCCAAATCAAGTAATTGATCTTGGCAAGAACGGAGATGATTAGAATGGAACATCTAATCACGCATTGAAGCCAGATAAGCTATTGTTGTGAAAATATTACAAACATATTAGCTCATTTGCGTGACATACTTATGATGTTATCATTAGTAATGTTGTCAACATGGATGATAGTTGATTCAATAAGATGATTGGTAAACGACTAACAATAACAGGATGTTAGCTATCATGGTTGTTTTACGCTGATCTTGATGGCATACGTATAGGACAGTTTGTTACGAGGACAAGTGGCCTATCTTGCATGATGATTCAGGTGGAACCTTTGGAGGGCCAAAAGCACTTTAGTGGGAGATCCCTGAATTGATCTCTCTGGACCAAACGGGTCCAGCACCAAAGTGCTCATAATGGCTTCAAAATGGAAGTTTTGTTTCTGCACTTAGAAAAAATTCTATCCTTTGATTTATAAAGAGAAATTTTAATTGAATGGCAGTTCTTAAATTAAGAAAGGTAATAAAACGCTAAAATAATACAATAAATGGTTTTCAGAAATGGCATCATTGATGTTAGATATTCTTTACATACCCAAGAAATCCTTATGAAGTATATATGAGGTTCTCACCTCAGCATATTTGAAACATTGTTTTCATGTTTGGACCTACCAATCTTGATGAGGTTTATGTTCAAAAAAACATGGGTTACTGGAAGCAGGGAAACAAGAGGTGGTGTATCAGGGGAATCATCTTCAAGGAAAGAGGATAAAAGGAAGTGGAATGGAAAGAAGGAAAATTCAATGGCCATAAAGGAAGAGAAACCCTCTTGCAAGCATTCCAAGAAAGAAGGGCATGGTGAGGACCATTGTTGGAAATTGCATCCTGAGAAGAGACCAAAGTGGTTCAAAGAGAAGAAAGGGAGGCAAACAATGGCAGCAACAACATGACCCACATACCTGGGATCAGATTCAGATGATGAATCAAAAGTCTCATTGGTTGGTTTGACGGGTAAAATTGGTGATGCATTTGATGCTAGAAGTAAATTAATTCACATAAGGGTCATAATGCGACATACTAAGGTCAACACATTGATGGATAGTGGATCTCAATCTAACTTGATTTCAAAAGAATTGGTTAAACAATTGGGATTAAACACTCATATGCATCATAATCCTTACACACTTAAATGGATAAGAAACAATCATCAATTGCACATAACAAAGCAATGCACATTAAAGTTTGCAATTTCATATAAGTTTGTGGACAAGGTAACATGTGATGTGGTGCCACTCAATGAATGTGGAATGGTCTTACGAAGTCCTTACTTGTATGATCGTAAAGCAATCTTCTATAGGGAAAAGAATCAATATCACTTAACCAAATAAGACAAAGAAGATGTGGTTCATGCTCATCATTTAAAGGCAAAAAAATCTCTTCAAACAATGGAACAATTAAGAAAGGCAACTCATGCAAGCAACACACCTATAATTGTCCCAAATCAAGTAATTGATCTTAAGCAAGAACGTGAGATGATTGTAGAATGGAAGATCAATCACGCATTGCTTCAAGATAAGCTAATGTCGTGCAAATATTACAAACATATTAGCTCATTTGCAGACATATTTATGATGTTATCATTAGTAATGTTGTCAACATGGATGATAGTTGCTTCAGTAAGATGTGACAGAGTATAAACGACTAACAATATGTTGTTAGTTATCATGGTTGTTTTACAGTTGATCTTGATGAGACAGGTGCATAGGACAGAGTTTAAAGACAGAGGACAAGTGGGGTGGCCTATCTTGCACTTGATGACTAGTCAGTAACCTTTTGGAGGACCAAAAGGTCTTTAGTGGGGAGGTGTGATCCTGAATTGGATCTCGGGACCAAAATGGGTCCAGGAAGGCCTAAAAATCAAAGTGCTCATAATGGCTTCAAAATGGATGTATGTGTAGGTCTCGTCGATATGAACCCAACGCAACTTGAACGGGCTCAAACGGACGTCGTATGACCAAGATATTGTGATCTGTTCATTTCGTCAAACATGCAAAAAAATGTTGACTCTACACTCTGTATAGTGATGATGTGGCAGCTGATTGTGCAGGCTGTACGACTATACAAATGACATGGCAAGGTGCGTTGGCACTGATGTGGTAGGTACGGGTGGACGAGTCAGAGTGTGACATGTGGCAACACTGCAAGGGTGACACGTGGCACAGGCTGACGTGGCATGGTCCGTATGGACACGTGGCAGTTGGCTGATGAGGCAGATGTGTTGACTGGGTATGACAGGTGGTCGAATTGAGGGTTGACACATGGCATATATTCAACGAATAGTGTGGTGCCACGTGGCCCAATCATGGGATCCCACGTGGCACCCATACATTGGTTGTTTCTGTTGGCAAAAGTTTGTGACTCAAGGGGAGTCAAACTCGTGACCTCCGAGCAGGGGGAGTGACTTGGCAGGGCCGGGCTACCTGCTCGCCCATTGTATTGCTTATAAACTATAGTCGTGAGGTTTTATTTTAAATGATTATGTTGTATGCTTAGATGGAGAAAGGGCTGGGGCCTAGCCCCAACCCTCGACACAAACGCTACCACACGACTACACCAATATGACCCCACTCCTTTGTATTATATTTTGGCGCGAGGATATGTGGATCCAGCCCTCGGTTTCGGCGTATATAATGTTGGGATAACATATGACCCGGACTCCTCCAGACATAACGCGTAAAGGGTTTAGCACCCGGTTAGTCAGGCTAGCCCGCCCACCAGAGCGCTAGACCAAGGGTTAAGCTAGTCTAACAGTTTGCATGCGGAAGGTAAGCCCGAGGCCACATGAGCCAACCATATGATCAGGACCCAGAAACGGAGGGGCTTAAGGGATAGACCAACGTGCCAGCAGGATCAGGGATGCATGGGAGGAGCCCAGGTGACCAAGGGCTTTCGAAAAAGGGGCTACGCCCTATTATGTGCCAAAAAAGGATTTTATACTATATTATATTGATTTTTATTGATTTTCTCAACAGTTTTGGGGGATTTTGGTCATTTTTCGAGGATCTTGGGCCCTTTTTTAGGCTAAATCTTGGGGAGAAGTTGGGAGGTGGTTACCAACTTCAGGCCTATATAAACTAGAGGTTCTTAAAGCCAAAAGGGAGGTTAGTTCTTAAAAGGGGACCCACAATACAATAAAGAATGCTTAAAAGGTTAGTTGAAGGATAGGAGGTCTCATCACGAACCGACCTATCACATCCATGAATATCTAGTATTATGGAATTGCCATCATCTGGTCACCAAACTAGGGTAATGGCTCTTAGTTGTATGGCTGAGAGAAAGGGGGTCTCATCATGATCCATCCTTCTCATTTCCACTAGGTGTTTGTGGGTGACATTGCCATTAGCTGATCACCACGCCGGGGCAATGACCTTCAAACTCTCTCTAAAATTATGAAAGAATGAAAGAATGACAATGAATGGGCTTGGAAAAATTGCATTGTGGACGAAGGTACCACATACCATCTACAAAGGCACCCATGAATGAGAGACTACGACCCCTTGTATGTCATAAGCCCTATGCCCATTGAGTCTTGACCCCAACCACTTCATCCACTTTACATGGCTTAGAGAGGGATCTCTTGGAAACTCTCCTTGACCTAGGGAAAAATCTACCCAATAGGACACCTCACCAACCCTCCCATATTCAAGCTTGACAAGTCACAGAGTGTCCTTGAGCAATTAATTGTTTGATATAATGATCTTTAATGCAATGCTTAGGTGGCTCATTTATTGATTGGATTCACTTATCATGATGTTATGACTTGAGATCCTTTGAGGGCATGTTCATTTGTCTTTGCAGGACCTAGTTGGTGGATAGTTTTGGGAGAACAAGCCTAGCTTGGGCTTCCATGGGGCTGCAAGCCTACAAGTTGGATGCCAAGGGTCCACATGCCAGATCACAGAGATGAAATATTGAAATCCTATAGTCTCATTTTTTCAAGTCAAGGATTGTTGTGCTAGGAGCTAAGTGGGAAGTAAGAGTATTTACACCCCCACTCTGGTCTACATCATTTATTTCTTATAGTTCATTGATGTTGCAACGGTTTGTTTGAGGAAGTAAGAGGATTTACACCCCTCATTCTCAAACCCTAACTAGAGATACTTGCCTTGGGAAGTAAGAGGATTTACACCCTTAAGGAAGTAGCATCTCTAGTTCATTTATTTGGCTCCATTAAACCAATAATAAAAAGACTATCCATCTATTTTTTTGCATTGGAGATATAAAATCATTACCTTGGGAAACATGATTTTTTTTGTCTTTTGAAAGATCTCTTGCTTGGAGTTCGTTTGCCACATTGAGAGGAGTCTTCTCCTACTAGGGCGTCCCTTCTCTCCCATTACTTAAAATGTTGTTATAAAATTTAACCTACAACCATTAGATTTGCATAACCCTAGCTCTTATTCATTCTTAACTCCTAAACTAACCCTAGACTAGCTCCTAAATTTTGCACACTAACTCTACTAACTAGGGCGCATCTTTTGGGCTACTTGTTGGCATCTTTTGATAGTGTAATTTGTTGATAAAAGTGACTGAATGCTACAGCCATAAGGCTGCAACTTTTTGCAGAAAATATATGTTACAACAACTTGATTGTGTCGATTTGTTACTTGGCCTTCCCTACCAACAGGCCAGACACTCTTTGTACCATGCTAAAACCCATCAATAATACCTGCAACAGGAGGGGCACACTTATGTGCTTATGTCCTCTACTCTTAAATCCACCCAACCTATTACTAGACTTGCATCCGTTAAGCAAGTCAACATGAATAAAGACGTCTCTATGTGCTTAGTGCACCCCATTAAACCCGATAACATGAGCAACCCTACACCTCCAGACATGGCTCCATGAATTTGGAGATGTCTTCACTCAAGCCAAGGGCCTGCCCCCATCTTGATCTGTTGAACACATAATTGATCTCATCCCTAGCGTTTCTTTGCCCAATGCATGTTCCTATCGCCTCACTCCCCAAGAGGCTAATGAGATCGAATGCTAAATTGGCCAACTTTGGAACTCATGCCATATTCAACCTTCATTGTCGCCTTGTGCGTACCCAACCTTTATTACTCCCAAAAGGATGCATCTGAATGGCGCCTTGTGACTGACTATCGTGCCCTTAAAAAAGCTACAATTAAAAACCGCTACCCTCTACCTCAGATTGAAGATTTGTTGGACCACTTACAAAGGGCTTGTTTCTTCACAAAGATGGATTTGTTATATGGCTACCATTAAGTTCACAAGAATGCAACAAACACGTGGAAAACTGCTTTAAAGACCAAGTTTGGGCTTTTTGAGTGGTTGGTAATGCCATTTGGGCTGAAAAATGCATTGATCACCTTTATGAGGTTAATTAATGATATCTTCCACCCACACGTGGGTAAATTTGTGGTTATTTATCTTGATGATATATTGGTATTTAGTAAGTCTGGGGAAAAGCATCTTCAACGTGTTTGCAACGTCCTTGAGCTACTGTGGATGCATAAGCTTCAGGTAAAGGAAAAGAAGTCATATTTTGGATAAACATCAGTTTGGTATTTGGGTTTCATTTTAGATATAGTAGGGGTTCTTCCATATCCATATCAGGTACAGGTTTTGGCACAATGGCCAACACCCTCTAATGCGCATGACCTCAAGAGTTTCATGGGTGGTATGAATTTCTACAGGAAATTTGTCTCCCATTTTTCTCAGATGGCTTGTCCTCTACAACAACTCTCCAATCACGCCAAAATTATTTGGAATGCAAAGACTACACGCCACTTTGCCAAGCTCAAGACAACATTATGTTTTGCCCTCGTTCTCCATTTTCCATATATGAATCAAATTTTTGAGATTGAGACAAATGCATCTCAGTTTTCCATTGGGGTTGTTCTTTAACATGGAGGTCATCTGGTGGCCTACCATTCATAAACTCCTGCAGAGGCCAAAGTTAATAACAACACCTATGCCAAGGATTTCTATAGTTTCGTACATGCATTGAAGCAGTGGCACCATTATATTCTTGGAAAAGAAACCATTCTTCACACATATCATCACCCCTTGATCTTCATCAATTGATAGAGAAATATTCAAGAGTAATGTCATATGAAGTGGGTCACCTATATTCAGCAGGTCCATCTAGTAATCGAATACAAGAAGGGTACCACTAAAAATATGGTTGACTTGTTAAGTCCGCGACCTACTTAGGGCCTACACATTTTAGCGATGCGTTGTGCAACATACGATGCCTCGAAAGACATGTATGCAACAAATCCGCGTTTTGGTGAATTTTGGGGTGCATTGCAACAACCTATAGTAATCAATCAGACTCCCTTTCTTGATTATACTATCCGCGATGGTTGCCTTTACAAACTCAACCAACTGTGTGTGCCATAGTCTGAAGGTCATCTTATTCTCATCCGTGAAGCACACGCCTCTGTGTGTGAGGGGCATTTTTTCATAGCCAAGACCATCCTCAATCTCCAGTGCCACTTTTACTGGCATGCGCTGCCTGTTATCACACAAGTTGGAGGTTGGGAAAATCCCGACCCAACCTCCAAAATGGTGACAACTAAAAGAGCACCTACCCACTGTCACCTTAGGTAGGTGTTCCCATCACTTTAGAGGTGAGGTAGTCACCTCAAGGGGGAATCTCGGTGACCCTAGGGGGATTGAGTGTAAAGTGAGATGTATGAACAAATGCCCCTATAGGTCAAGTTTCTATATTGAAAAGGGAACTCGGTGATGAGTCTTGAGGGTTGTTTGAGATTGCCAAAGCCTTGAGTGACCTACAAAGAGATAGTACTTGCCCGAGACACAAGGAAAACCAAGTATTCATAGTATATGTTAGATGGAAAACAAATTTAAGCTTGTTTTTCCTAATTGCAGTAGTAAACAAAAATATATATCAACAAGAATAATAGCTAGTTACTGCATTGTTATAGCGCAAGTTGTAGGTTGAGCAAAGCTCGACCCAACCATAGAACAAGTGCTACAACTTTGGGAATCCTACACCCAATGTCACCTCGATGTAGGTCCCGCACTTGGGGGTTGACTAAGGTCACTACTGGGAGGCGATCCCAAATATCGTAGGGGGGAAATGAAAGGATGAAGGGAATTGTAAGGAGAAGTCCCCCGGAAGGTCAAGTAATGGAAGAAATTATTGGTTGGAAAAGGTAAGTGAAGAGAGGTAAATGGATACCAAGTGAAAGGATAGTTGTCGGTGCACCTGTACCTGCCCAAAACACAAAAAAAACACCTTTCAATGCTATGTGTTGGTGTGGATCAACAATTTAAGCTTGTTGTCCCTAATTTGCAGTAGTGGATGACAATTTATATAAGCAAATGAAGCATCCAAATCATCATATAAAGCACAAGATCAATTGGCAATATCATCAATGAATTTAGTAATCAATTATGACTTGCGCATATCACCTTAAGACTGAATAAAGCAAGCTGTTATAAAATGATTTTCTACAGTAAATCATCAACCTTATAGCTGTATCATTTAATGACATGCAACAACTTAATCAACCACACAAAAGTGCCCAAAACTAGCTTGAATAGTGCACCGTAGTTAGTGAAATTAGTGGCTAAAAAAATGGAGCAAAGTTAGGGGCTAGTTAGTGAGATATTACAACCTAGGGTTGGTGATTTTCTGTAGCCTAATGGATGTAGAAAAAAAGTTAGTACATCAATAAGAATTTATGGAATAAAAGGGATGCCCTAAGGGAAGAAAAACCCCCAAGGCATCAAGGTCACTATCCAAAAGAGAAATTTTTATAACCCCCATCGAATTTGACTGGGGGCAATTTTTATAATCCCCATCAGAACATTCCTACTGGAATGATTCCCAACCAACCTTTTATGAATCAGCCTGGAGGAGGGTCTTACAATCCTGGATAGGGCCATTGTGCTTACCAGAACCCTGGCATGACTGCAATTCCTCAAACACAATCTTTCCAGGGAGCTTGGGGCTAGATGTCACAACCCCGTCTCGCTTTTCTATCCATGCTTAATCTACCAGACTTGTCTAAGTTGATGAATGAACCCGTGTCTCATGATCCTACATGCCCCCCCCCGTCCCCACTAAGCTTCATTTAGACATTCTGAAATTCGAAGATAAGAATGGCGAGGATCCTAGTGATCACGTTACTATCTTTCACCTATGGTGCTCCTCGAATTCCCTTAATGACGATTCTATTCGGTTAAGATTATTTCAATGCACCCTCATTGGGTTCTTTGTGAAATGGTATATCGAGCTACCTAGGGGGGCACATGGGACCTTTAGTTAGATGGAGTTGGTCTTCCTTAACCACTTCTAATTGTTGGTTCGTTACGATGCTGGCCTAGAACTTCTGTCGACTTTACGCTAGGACATAACCACTCATATCTCGGATCATATCTAGGAGTGTCGTAGATGGAAGATGTTGATTAAGACCGCCATACCCCTGACCTTTATTTTAAAATGGTTCCTTAAGTCTTTGTAGCCTCCTATCTCGAAGGATGTTGCTATATCTAGGGTTACCACTAAGGAAGAAACGATATTCAAAGCCCAACAGTTAGATATTATATACGCTTAGTTTGGGATGTTATACCACATTCTTTCGGACGCACCATGGTCAACTTATGACCCTAGACAAAAGCCCAGACCTCATGCCGATGGCATTGTAGGCTCCGCCAATGTAAAATCCACAGATCTTGAATGACTATAGTAGGGATTACTTCCTTTATATCGTTGTGTCCGTGGAGACGATTGGTATGGTTTTGGTTCAGGAGGATGATGAGCTTTGTGAGCACGTCATCTACTATCTTAGTCGAAACTTAGTCGGCCCTGAGCTTAATTATTCTCACGTTGAAAAGATAGCTTTGGTTGTCGTTCACACGGTCCAATGTTTACGCCATTATATATTGCTTTGCAAGACTACTGTGGTGGCCAATGTCAATCCATTTAAATAGGCCCTTACCAGGCGTATCATAAGGTGAAAATATAATAAGTGGATTGTCATTTTACAAGAATTTGATCTTGATTTCACTTCTGCAAAATCCAAGAAATCACTATTATTCGCAGAGCTAATATCCAACTTTACACGATTAGATGAGGATGTTATCCATGTTGATTCATTTGCAAACGAATAGATTTTCCTTGTCTCGTCGTCTGACCCTTGGTATGGAGACATCGTTCTCTATCTTCAAACCTTGAAATTCCCTCAACATCTCTCGCGAGATGACCGACGACGTATACGATACCAAGCTAAGAATTATACTATCATCGACGACACTTTGTATCGCTGAGGAATAGACAATATCTTGTGTTGTTGTTTAACTCATGGGGAAGTCGATTCAGTCCTAAACGATTGCCATAGTGGGGCTTGTGGTGGTCATCTATCCGGGTTTGCAACAACCCAGAAAATTTTGCGAGTAGATTATTTCTTGCCTTCTATCTTTAAATATTGTGTTGAAGCGATTAAGAAGTGTCACCCCAGCCAGGTGTTCACTCGGAAAATGCGCTCACATTTAGCCCCTCTTCACCCAGTCATTACCGTCGGTCCCTTCACCAAGTGGGGGGTGGACTTAGGGGATTGCAAACCAACTTCACCTAGGGGGCATCAACACATTATTGTGGTCGTCGACTACTTTACTAAGTGGGTCGAGGCCATGCCTACAGTTATATCTGACGGGAAGACTGCCCCCTTCTTCGTATTCAATCAAATTATTGCTCGGGTCGGTATCCCGAGTGAGTTTGTCACTGATCATGGCAGTCACTTTCAGAATGAAATGATGGAAGAACTAACATCTAAGATGGGGTTTAAGCATGGTCATTCTTCCCCTTATTACCCCCAAACAAATGGACAACTAGAGGCTGTCAACAAGTCTCTCAAGACCATTTTGCAGAAAATTGTGAGCCAAAGTAAGTCTGACTGGCGCATTATGCTATATCCCGCACTCTGGGAATATCGAACCTTGGTCAAGACTGCCACTTGTTTTTCCCGTTTCCAGTTAGTACACGGTGTGGAGTCAATATTACTTATTGAATGTGAAATCCCTTCTCTTAAGTTGTCAGTCGCGCTCCTACCTGGCACTCCCGATCTCGAGTGACGCCTTGTACACCTAGAGAGTCTTGACGAGAAGCGTCGACACGCCTCTACGGCTATAGAGGTGAACAAAAGACGTGTCAAGGTTCAGTACGATAAGTCTGTCTATCCTCGGTTGTATGCTGAGGGTGACTTGGTCCTCTTATATGATCAAGCCAAAGAACCGCTGGAGGCAGGCAAGTTTAAACCCATGTGGCACGGTCCTTATATCGTGCGACGTGTCTTAGAAAAATGAGCCTATAAGTTAGAGGATTGTGAAGGGAATATGTTGGTCGAGCCCATGAATGGGCTCTACTTGAAAAGATACTACGCTTGAGCCACAAGCTTAGGCGTAACTCTTTGTATACGAATGTAATTTAGTGTATATATATTTTGCCTTTCTTCTCGTCTTCAGCTTGTTTATTGAGTTTTCCCTTGGTTGGCAAATGTCAACGGAGTCTTCGGTCTACCTAGGATTCAAAGAGAGATCCAGTCGTCATACATGGAAATTGGCTTCCGTCGCTTGGGTGGTTTACTCACCTGAGGGTCTACTGGTGTCTTTAGGTGGCGTATGCCTAAGGCCATCCACGAATAATGTGGTCGAATATAGCGTTGTTATAGAAATTTTGTGCAATGCTATCTCACATAGTATTCGCTCTTTAGAGGTTCGCCTAGATTCCCAGTTAGTAGTATGTCAGTTGAATGACAGTTACCGTATGCGTGATCCTACTTTACTCTGACGATTCCTACGGGTACTTCTTTTAGAACGACAATTTGATTTTATTACTTATTATCACATTACTAGTAGTTCTAATCATGTATCCAATGCTTATGCTAATTTCATTTTAGATTGACATTTGTCACATAATTAAAGCAAATAAAACGATCTCATCAATGTACACATTGTAATATAAGTCAAGCCGAAGATCCATGTTTTTATGATGTTTATTGTACAAAATTGGGGCTAACACCCTCAATACATATATACAACCGATAATACAAGATCCACGACATCTATGCCTATGGTTCCAGATGTGTGTCATGGTAACAAACTACAATGTTTGTGAGACACCGAAAGAGTCACACCCAAGCTCTGGGCACACCAACCACTTGTTGTTGCATGGCTTCCGACAGATCCTCTACCTGAACCATCAGAATCTTATGAGTAAAACGAGACAGGTTGCCCTGCACATTTTGAAGGACTCTCTCAGCTTCTCCTCCCACCGCCTCATCTCCCCGGTGCCTTTGACGATGTCGCTGAAGCCTGTTTGACCATCGCGGACCCACGTATGCGTCAGACAAGTGTCTAGTTAGTACTTAAGCATCATCCAAAAATATTTTTGTTTTAAAATACAAAAATACAAAAAAAATGAAATATCTAAAAACATTTGACATACCTATGCCCCCTTAGGTGGTCCTTGGTGGGAGTGGCATGTCAAGGTCCCCTTTGAAGTCGATCCTTGAATAGGGGTAGTCATCCAGAGCAATGAATTGTCTCCTCCACCAGTAGAAAAATCTTCGTTGTAGGGTGTTGGCACACTACCTCCCCCTGTTGTCTCATTACCTCATACCATCGTGCCATGGCTGGATCGTGAGGTCCTCTCGGAAGAATCTCAACTCTAGGTCCCAAACCTGGGACCCGCTCGAAGAAAAAATTGCATAAGATAGAGGCAAACTCGAAGTTCCTCTTGCTACCCTCTTTGTACTATGTCAACTGGATCTTCATATTAGCTAGTAGTGAGGTACACCAATTATATACTGTGGGTGTCAAGCACTCTACAACATAGAACAGGAGCGACCTCGATGCCTGGTGCAACAAAGTCGATCCAGTGATCCTAGTCAATACGAGGATGACAATCTTAAGGCTGAGATTGTTTATCGCTCGGATGGGGAGTTGACTCCCGACCTTTGGGGTCCCTACTACACAATGAGCGTCTATGTACTCCTCTATCTTCATACTGCTCCCAGCTCCCTGGTATTTGAGGTTCACCTTCTCGCCTTGACGCAATAACCCAGTCAAAAAGTATATATCCTCGACTTCAATCCCCAATGGTTGCCCATGGAGGTTGAAGCTTTCATTGTTAGTGTTCCAGTAATCCACAAGCATCTCAAGCAACCTCACCTGGGCCCTCATCCCTTTGAGTGCCCAAAATTTGTATAAGCCACATCTTTTCAAGGCCATTTGGGCCCCCGGATCTCTGTCCACAACAACATCTACCTCCTCGGGCTCCCTTTCCCTCTATTCTAGCACCATCCTGCAAGATAAAAGTCAAATTTTGAGTTACAAACCATAGAAATCATTGATTACGGACTTGTACACAGGCTGCTTCATTTATAGTCACGTACAGGGCTGAGTATACGTGCCCTGTATTTTGCACAGTCGCGTATAACCTCACGTATACGTGACCGTATAAATGGTAGCCCAGATACAACGAGTTACCCAATTTGCGCCCTAATTTACTCAAAATTTGAAACCTAATTTAAAAATTCAATCCACTAGAAAGGAAGAGGAGGGGAAGAGGAATTACCTGGTCCAGATAGTTTCTGATTTCCTCGCTTGACGCTCCCACAATCACCAGTTGAATATCGG
The DNA here is from genome assembly GCA_010110895.2 of Picea sitchensis. NCBI lineage: Eukaryota > Viridiplantae > Streptophyta > Pinopsida > Pinales > Pinaceae > Picea > Picea sitchensis. Next base: position 99,016 of record SNQJ01S0031544.1, on the reverse strand, counting down.
AGGTATTTTGGTCTAATTTTCACTATTTGGGTAAAAAGTCAAAATAAAATAGTAATTTTTGGTTTTGTTACTATTTATAACAGTTTTTACCCACTTTCTATAGTTTGAGTCATTTTTTCGCCTAATGGACTAATACAACAGTGGATTGAGTTGTTTTTTGTAGTTTTCACCAGGGTTTCTTGTGGATTTCGACGTTATGTTGACCGTTCTTAATCATGGGCAGGTATTTTCACTATCGAGCATATAGGATAGGTATTCATTCCATCATGCATTTTTTTATTGTCCTATAATTGTCACTTGTATGCCTTAGGTACGAACCCATTTGTTGTGACACATAACCCTCCATCTGCTATAAGACGTGTCGTCTTCAAGTGGTAGAGACTTACCAAACATGGGTGCCCTAGTTAGAGCCTCTGCTTCATTTGGTGTCTATGCAAAGATTTTTTCCATAGGACCGGGGGTCCCTTATAGTTAATACATGACTTTATGATGAGCCTCATTTCTCACTCATAAACATGTTGCCTTATACCTATAGGACTCCCAACCGAGTTTATTTTAAGCTCTTTTCCAACTCATCTTCAAAAAGCGAAAAGATTGTCGAGTGAACTTGTCTCTTTCCCACTCATAAATTGGATTTGAAAGGACATCTATTTGGCACAAGTTTATCCCTTTTTCACACCAAGTAGACTAAATGTCATGAAAAATGACATTTTTTGGCGTTAAGTTGTGATTGCATCTCATGCCCCTGCTTGCAGTATTGAGCCTATAGTCGGTTCTCACTTTGCGTTATAAATCGTTTGCCTCAACAGTTTTGCATCTTCAACCAAGAAGAGCCTCGTTTATATCCTTCGCAATTTGACACCCTATACCTAATATAGAACATTCCCCTGAGTGTCCATCTCTCGCATGCATCTCCTTGCATTGAGCATATGTATGTTCCACTGCTGGAACTAGTTTTGCTTACGTGTGACACTCGTTTCCTCCTTTGTATCATAGCATTCATTTGTCTATGAAAAAACAAAAAAAGACAGCCAGGTAGGGAGTATTATCTTATATTGGTAGCAGTCGTGTCACCTTTGAACAAAGCACAAAGTTACTGAGTACATTTGTCATCATAATTTTGGGTTTAGCATGGACTTATGAAGCTGAGCTCATTACAAAGAGTTTTCTCTACCGACTGGTTACTCTTCCAGTCCCTATAGAGAATTTCATTGATGCCTCCTGCATCTAATGGTTCCGTCATTGAGTCTATGCTGCCAGAGTCTTCCATATGTCTGATGCTCTTGTTCAAAAGAAGTCTATCAGCATGTGTCAGCCATTTCTCAAAAATCTTGATTTTGAAAGAGGATTCAAAATCCTCCTCGAAAACGAAGCCAAAATGTTATCACACGAGTTGTAGGTTGGGAAAATCCCAACCCAACCAACAAAATGGTGACAAATAAGAGAGAACCTACCCATTGTCACCTTAGGGAAGTGTTCATGTCACTTTAGAGGTGAGGTAGTCACCTCAATTGGGGAATCCCAGTGACCCTAGGGGGATTGAGATGGAAAGTGAAAAGTATGAACAAATTCCCTAATATGTCAAGTTGGTAGATGGAAAAAGGAACTTGGTGATGAGTCTTGAGGGTTGTCTGAGGTTGCCAAATCCTTGAGTGACCTGCAAAGAGATAGTACATGCCCGAGACATAAGGAAAACCAAGTATTCACAGTATATGTTAGGTGGACAAGCAATTTAAGCTTGGTGTACCTAATTGCAGCAGTAAACATAAATATATATCAGCAATAACAATATCTAGTTACTGCATAATTAACCATCAAAATTCTCAAACAATTATTGGACAATGAAGCACTAAACCAACATATAACTTTCCAATATTCAACCACAAACTTTGACGGTAAAAGAGGGATGCTAGATAATGTTTTTAGAGAATTATTGTAGCAGCCTTGTGGCTGTAGAAAACAATTTCTACAGCAGCAAGATTCAATCACTAAAATTCATAAGTAAACCACCCAAAAGATGCACAATGATTAGTAGATTAATATGGCAACTTCTTAGCAATTTTTTACAGATGATTAGTGAGTAAGAGAAAGAAGTTAAATGCGTTTGTTGCAGATATAATGGTTGTAGCTAAAATTTTATAACAACAATAAGATATCCTTGACTAATCAAAATGCCCTTGTGGCCTTAGTAAGCTTAGAGCACATAAAATAGATTCCAATTTAGACAATCTCAAAATCCCGTGTTTTCACATATACCAATGCAATGATTTTATTTCTCCAATACAAAGAAGCTTAGTGTCTTTAACTATTGGTTTGTGGAGTCTCAAAATTAAAGAGCTAGGTGAGCTACTTCGTTGGGGGTGTAAGCCTTTTTACTCCCCAAGGCAAGCTAATCTAGCTAGGAAAAACCCTAGGAGAATGTAAACACTTTTACTCCTCCTCGTATTTCCTTATGCAACAAAGTATATCAAGACAATTACAATGGACTTAGTGGGGTTGTATGCACTTATACTACCCTAAATCTTAAGCAAATTAACCTTGAAACCAAGAAAAGAAGCAATAACAACAAAGATTCCTTACCTAGTCCAAGAATTAACAAGATAAACCTCTTTTTAACCAAGCAAATCCACCATAAAGCAAGAAATAGTCCTCCACTAGAGATAGTGCATCATCCATCCATCCAATAGACAAAGTAAAACCATTACAAGAGAGTAGCAACCGAGAGACAATAAAAAATGCCCAAATAGGGCACAAATTTCAGCCAAGTATCCTCTCACAAGAGGAGAGTTATGTTATGAAAATAGATTCACATGATCTTTATTTATCCACAAAGTCTAACACATAGTTTGTCCATTTAATTTTGGGGTAAAACACAAGATAGGGGTCAACAAGCTTGTTAGCACTATGTAAATTTGATCGGCTAATAAAACAAATGACATAGGTAACCTACTGTTAGCACTCTGTAAATTTGTTCGGCTGATAAAACAAATGACATAGGTAACCTACAAACCAACTTTAGAGCTGGGTACTAGCCTGCTCAGCTCAAAGAGGGCTCTCTCTTGTCACTTGGTATTTCTTTCACAATCAATGGCTAGGTTTTGTTGTTTGGGTTTATTTTTATAATTTTGTTGGCAAGGAAGGGGAGGGATGCTTAGGGCTATGGAGTCAAACTTCTGAAAATGAATGGAAGCACTGAATGGTCAATATAACTCTCCAGAGGATAAAGGCTAAATAAGGCGATAAATCTGAGTTATAATTTGTAAATTTGCAGAGTGCATGAAGAAAAGAAAACATATAACTGCATCAGAGCATTAAATAAATGTATTCTGAATTAGTAAGGAAGAACTTAACACAATTTAGATTGCTTCAGCCGAGAGCATCACAAGATGAAATATGGGCCTTTAACTATCCAATTTAAACAGAAGACAGTGAAAATGAAATCAGAAATACAGGAAATACATACAAAGAGAGGAGACAAAACTCAGATCACCACCATTAGAATCCTTTCATAGAAACTTCAAGACTTCTGCATGTGTATTCAATCCAACTTCAGAAAATTACATTCAAGTTCCAAAGAGCTAATATCGTGCGCTTGGACTTCTGCCAACACCTAATACATTTGGAACTCCTAATATTTATATCGTTCGAGTTTCTTTGGTTTGAAACCAATTACAATGATAAAAATGAAACGTTTCAATTTCTGAAACTCATTACAATAATTACAAATGACAGTTTCGATTTGAAACCAATTACAATAATTAGCAAGAAAACGTTTGGTGATTCGGATTCTGGTTCCTCTGACGCTTCACTCCTGTCTTGTGCCACTTGTTATGATCTGGTCCTCCACCGAATCTGCCATCTTTAGTGACACCTGGACATCATCTATTGGACCCTCGAAAATTGCACTTTGTCTTACCTAGCCGTACTATCTCCTTCCATTGCAAGTCATAAGGGATATCATAATCTATCATTTCTTTGATTAGGATCTCCAGGTCAATGCAAGAAACATATGTCATGACTGGTAGTCAGATTTTTACTGCTTTGAACTGATTCAAAATCTCAAAGTCTGTAATCAGATGCTCAACCAGGGTAGCTCCTTTCAAATTTTCCTCCAGAGTTTCGAACTTGGAGTGATCCATTCTGCACTGAGTGAGGAGAGCATTGTATTCTTCCTGATCATATAATTTTCCTTTGCCATCTCAAAATGGTGGGAGGCCTTTGATAAACAATTCTTCAAACAAATCTTTGAACTCTTGCACACTTTGCTCCATCTGTGTTGCGTTGGTTTGGATGATTTCAACATGTTATGTTTAGCAATAACCCTCCTGGCCTAGATGATCAATGTAGTTCTATCTTTAACTCCAATAGTCTGAAGTTTTGCAATAGGAATGGAGTTGAGTATATTTATGGCGTTTTGGGCCCATTTTGATGGCTTCTTTGCTAAGGTTTCATTTACAACAGTGCATCTGCTTCTGGCTGTGATGGCTATGTTGTTTTTATCATTGATGAAATTCAAATACACTCTGAACTTGGCAGCTTCAGCAGCTATAGATTCCCATATGATATGCTTAGCTCTCTGCAATATGCCTTTGCCTCTTAATCTCATCTTCAACTTATCTATCCTTTCTTGCAAGGCTTCATTCTCCTTTTGAAATTGAGCCATTCTTTCATCCTTTGCTTGCATATCCTGCTTCAATTTCTCTATGCTCCCTTTTAGCCCTTTGATTTCTCCTTCTTTTAGGCTAACTTGTGACATAGCCTGGACAAGTCCTTCAGTGTTTGGCCTAGATTTTGTAGTAGGAGGTACAACTACAGCTCTGTTTAACAATTTTGTCTACTCCTGTGACCACCTCACCTTTTCTCATTCTAGCTGCAACGCCCTAGCCTTGTAGTCCAATGCCTCTGGACGAAGTGTTTCATTTTCATGTTCTAGAGCAACCAATTCTTCAGTTTGTGGATGCTTTGTGGCAGACATCTTCAATTTATTTTTCAAGCTTTGAATTAATTTGTATTTTTCATCCAATGAGCATTTCACCCCATGGGGGCCTTCAGATTCCAGCCTCTTGACCTGAGTCTGCCAAGCTCTGCTAGATGCTTTTTCTTGCCTCAACTGCCCTTCCAATTTCATTGCATAAGATGACATCTTTGAATTCTTCAAGCTTAAACTCAGGTAGTCATAATACAACATATCACTGGTATTCCTATGGAATTTGACTTTATCTGGAGCACTGATGTTGTCATACCTTATCTTTATCTCAAAGACTTTATCTTCATTTGTAACTACAATGTTAAAGGTCCTTTTCTCAATATCACTTACTGTGAACAGAGAAGATTTATGCTGAGAAATATTTTCTAGTTTAGGGACTAAATCCCTCATCTCACCGAGAGCTATGTTTCCTCTCTTAGCATAATGTTTTGCCAAATATTCTTTAGATTGATAAGTTTCCCCAGATGCTTTATCAAAGATGTGTTTTTTGATGCTAAAGGTTCTTGAGCTGCCTTCACTTTGGAGTTTTCTTTCCTTTTCAACCTCTACAGTTCTGGTACCACTCTCCACCATATCCAGATTTACTTGTTCTTTGGGCTCTTCCTCCTCTAAATCCACTATCTATGGAGACTGTGTAATCTTCATCTTCTTAGGAGCAATTTGTTGATCACTGGTGCCCATGGCCTCTGAACTGCTTCTCTTGCTGTAAAGACTCATCTTAGGAACTTTAACTATCCGTTTATGTGGAGCTTGTTGTGTTTGACTTTGTTGTAGTGTTGCCTCCACTTGTTGTATTTGAGTTGGTTGCAACATTGCTTCCATATCAGCACAAACTTCTAGGATTGCCAGCTTATCAAAACCCTCGGCATGTTCATGCTCATAAGGGGCATGTTTGTTCATCAATCTTCTCTTGGATATGAATTGGTGTGGATCATATCTTCTTCCCTGTAGCTGTGAAAAACCAAACTCTTTGAGCTTTGCTTGAATCCGAGATAAGCATGATCTAGTTTTGACAATGAAGGGGCCCATGATAAAAGGGAATTTGAGGTTGGAGGCTTTGTGCAATTTCAGGAAATGCTCTGTCTCATATATAATTATCTTCCTGATGAATTCAAGGGCAAAGATTATGGGGTCAGAAAAATAGGCAACAGATAGGGGGATTCATGACAACCATAAACCCAAATTACTGTTGAGTGCATAAATAGTACCCAGTCCCCCACTCTGTTTTCTGGATTTGGCTGCAGATAGCTCATCATGTTATCCAAAACTCTCGATAGGTTGGTGTTGAAAATCAAATTGTAAACCCTGGACATGACTTTGTTTATGAAGATGAGCAATGTAATCCTTTTACATTCAGTTGATACAAAAGTTGCTTTAGAGAATTCTCTCTTATTGGTTTCCAGGAAAATCTTTAGCAGATAGGTGTAGCATCTGAAATGCCTTAGAGAACGAAAATTCACTAGTTGTTTATGGATATTATCAGCTATGAATTGATCAAAACTAATGCGAACTGACAGGCCAGACTCAGACTAAAAAAAGGTCAAAAGGAAACCGAGCATGACTTCGACCACATGTTTGTCATTATCTAGACCTAAAACTTGACTAAAGAAGGATTAAACCCATTGGACTTCAATAACCATTATACTCACATTCATTGGCAAAGACAAACTCTCTGAAAGGTGTTCTGATTTGACAATTTTCTGTAAAAACAAATCTCGGACCTTTGATGGACACTCTTTGTATGCCCTAATTAGATTTCCTTCATTGAAAGGTTCAGACATTGCAGAGAAAGACTCTGGTATATCGAGGGAATCTCGAATTGATAGACTCTCTACCCTACACATGACCTCAGACCCTCGTTTATTCACGACGACTTTTTCTTCATGTGAATATTGTTCAGTGCACCAAAATATAAATTCGGGAAAGGGGAAAGCGATTTCAACAACATAAGGGACCATGGTGGCTTGGACTCCTTCAAGGAATGGTATACACCTTCCTACAATATCGGACAGGTTGCTTTTGGACACAGAGATGGGCGAAATGGTGATTTCGGTATCAAAGACGTCTGAATCTCGGTCAATTAGGGCTTCTTCATTCACCACAGGGTCTTTTTCTGTTACTAAAGTTATGATAGGATCAATGGTTGCAATGAAATATACCTAGGAATGAGCGGAAATGGCTTGCAATTGGCGTATTGTTGAGCTGCAGTTGAACGAGGGTGGTCGCGCCAAGTTTCAAACGGTCCAGTGTTTGAAATAATATTAAATTAAATAACGAATGCCCTTTTATACTTTTCCAAATTTTGGGGGCGTGAGAAAGTGGTTTGGGGCAACCCTCTTTTCACCTTGAAATGCACCTGGTGGCGCCACATAGCCCTGACCGAAAAGCACAGTTTAGATTTCAGCCCGCTTTCTGAAATTATCCTCCGTGCAACTTCTCCCCCCGAAATGATCCTCGATCGTTGATCAGGAGAGTTCACGATAAACGACATATGGGGTCCCACCACCTTAGCGCTCCCGTCAGTTTAGCCTTTTCCTGCCAGAGTTAGCCCCTTCTCTAGTTTGTTGGGCTTCCAAACTAGTTTAACACCTTGTCAGATCTTGAAATCTTGATTTCACATAAACAAATTTAATGGTGACTAACATGGGCTCCAACTAGGGATGCTATCCTCCCAATGAGGTAGCAAAGTACGACATACCAAGTGCCCACCAATTGGGCTTTATTTTACTCATGCAACTAAATCGATCAACATATTATTCACAGAACTTCGTTCACCTAACTCAAATTATACTTAGCATAACTTAGGGACTTCGCTTCGGGCTTCAATTTATGTTGATTTGATTCCAATTACTTCAACTAAAAAACAAAAATGGTTATATACAATGAATGGAAAGGGTGAAAATTCCTTTAAGCGAGATAATGCTTGAGAAACCTACCATTCATAGTTCCTGCACCAATGAGATATCCATTATGTTCCTGTAGCAAATAGGCATTATTTCCATGGTATGCCACAATTTTGAAAGGTCCCAACCACAGATGGTCAAATTTCCCATGCTTTTCTTTGTCTTCATTCCTGACATCCCATTTCAACACCAAATCCCCTACTTTGAAATCATCCTCCTTAGTATGCCTCTCAAAATATTTTTTAATTATGTCTTGTTGTAATTGAGAGTTGTTGAAATCTTTCTCTCTTGTTTGTTGGACATTGATTAATTCATTTGTTCTCTTTTGGGTGGCATCTGGTTCAACATCTTGCTCTTGTAACAATCTCATCACCGACAATCCCAATGAAGTAGGAAAGATCGGCTCTGTGCCATACACAATCTGGAAGGGTGAAGTAGTAATGGATCTTTTAGTAGTGATTATGTCAACCCATAGTGCATGGATAAGCTTATTGTGCCAAGCCTTTTTGTTATCTTGCAACAATTTTTTGATAATTCTGGTCAATCTTTTATTGGATGACTCAGCCAACCCATTACCTTGAGGCTAATAAGATGTGGAATGGCCAAGAGTTATTTGTTGGCATGTTTTTACAGGAAGAGTGTGCTTGTCATTGATGGCAAGAACAACAACGACAATAACAAATAGGAAAAGCATAAGCTCGGGAGGAGAAGCGAACAGTATGCAGAGATCAAAGCTCAGAAGGGAAAGCACAGTACAGAAATGTGATCAGGATCAAAATCTCCACAGGAAAAACCAGGACCGTTGAGAATTCGAATACCCGATAACAGTTGGATCACTTTTAAGTGGAAGGACACGATAAGCTAGAAGAGTAGCACCGAAGATAGATCGAGTCATCGATATAAGAACATGATTGATGAACAACATTTGGTTCATGTCAAAAGTTGCGAGGAGGTTATTGTTCAGGGAATCTCACTTCGGAAGAATTGACAACTTGAAAGTTGAATTATCCGAAGCCCGAAATCCTAAATGAATAAGGACCATCGGATCTGGAGAAAATGAGATGACCATTGGATCAGTTTAAGTGGAAGGATAGGATAAGTTGGGAAAAATGATTGAGAATTCGATCACTCGAATATCCATCAGCCGTCGGATCACCTTAAGTGGAAGGACAGGATAAGCAAGGGCTGAGGTTTGAGATCTTGATCACCCGAATTTCCGTCCGCCGTCGGATCGAATTAAAAGGAAGGATAGGATAAGAAAATATGGAGAGTCATTGGATTTAATCCAAGGCAAAGCTGCATCGCAGATAGATTGAGACATTGATCTAAGATCTTGATCAAACAAACATCATTCCTGAATATGTGAGGAGGTTACGCTCCAGAAAAAGCTCACTTCAAGATTATTCAATTTGAGATTTGAAATTCCCGAAGCCTGGAGAGCCGGAGATCCAAAACAACTTCTCAACCGCTAGATCATTCGAAGTAAATCTCAGTCGTTAGATCATCCGAAGAAGATCTCAAGCGTCAGATTGACCGAAGTAAATCGGGACTGTCAGACCAATAAAAGACATGGCATAAATCTATGGACTCCGGGTAAAGACCTGAAGTAAGCCTCAACCGTCTGATTCAAGGACATGTGGCAGACCACGTCAGCAAGGACATGTGGCAGACCTCATCAACAAGGACATGTGGCAGACCACGTCAACAAGGACATGTGGTAGACCACGTCAGTGAGTGCATGTGGCAACCACTCGAACCGTGCTAAGTAAACAAGTGATGTGTGTAATGTTACGTCACTCCAGAAGTTTTACTTTGGGAATTTTACCACCAGCAGATTCCCTAGAGTCCCGAAGTTTCGAAGTGGACACGAGTTGTCCGATCTGATGAGAACTTCGGGTGCATTCTCAATCGTTGATCAAAATACAGTGGAAGGATAGCGTAAACAGAATAGTCGAAGTGCCGAAGTAAATGATGGCCATCCATCATAATGCTTGATTAAGTCCTAGCCAACAGATTAAGCAGTGAAAGGATAAGTGTAAACCCTCCGATCTTTTCAGACAGGTGTCTGCAGATCATCGACTCCGGAAGATTGACGTACGAAAGAAACGAGAGTTTGAGAATTGAAAGTCCCAAAGGCCGAACTCACGGAGGATATCCTGATCCTAGATTCAGGGAGACGGGTGTCAATAGATCTTCCACTCCTGAAGATTGGCGTATGGAGAAAAGCAGGTTTTGAGATTTGAAACTCCCGGAGCCCGGATCATGAAGTAAATCACAACCATTGATTTACAGATGTTAGATCTGATTTGCAGAACTTGAAAGGACAGATCTGAACCGTCAGATTCAGGAGCACCATCAAAATCGTGAGATCGACGGTCTAGTCGCATTGCGGGGATTGAAGGTGCGCGAACTTTAAAATGTTGAAGGAAGGCCGCAATCGAAACCACGGTTTTGGAGAAAGGACACATGGAGCTTTGTAGTGAATTGTGGGGCGAAAAACAGGTTGCCCTCAAACCACCTTTGGCCGCGCCCGCAACCTCATGGTCACATAATATCATTGCCCAAGGTCACATCAACAGAAGATAGGGGAGGGAGCTAGCGTTTCTAGGATCCACATCGAAGGTTACACATTGAAAAATAAAAAATCCTCTACGTGTATAATCCAACGGTGCTAATTAAACAGATCTGATCGAAGGGTTCTTGTTTCACTTTGTGGTTTCTTGATCAGTTACGATTCAGTTACACTAACTGAATCATTGTTTTGGGCCATTGGAATCATTGTTCCAGAGCGATTGAATCACATCTCCAGAGTGTTGGAATCATGATTCTTGAGCGTCTTTGAGATTCCCGACTTGAGCGTTGGAGAGGTAGAGTTTAACAGATGATGAGAGCAGGAATAACAGAAAAATGTTGTGATAGAGAGAGGTTGTTGTTTCTTGGTAAGAGTAGTCGAACTGTAAGCAATGAAAATTACAGCATGAACTGAGGAAGAAAATGCAAAGATGAAGAACATAAGTTGGATAGAGAAGAAATGGTCAAAACAACNTAAGACACTGATGCAGGAAAAGCAGACCAATGTAGCAGAATAGTGTTGAGATTGGTAAGCCATTAATAAATATTGTATCACTGTAATAAATTTCAGCAAGCAAAGATTTATATCTCATGGTGGTAGGGTGGTGCTAGGGAGGACTGTTGTCCTCAGAGTTTCAAGTGGGTGCTTGAACATAGGGAGTTGTCACTTCCATCTGGTTGCAGCTAGAAAAACCAGGGTGGTAATGTGGTGCAAGGGAGAACCATTGTTCTTTGTTATACAAGTGAGTGTCTGTGTGACTGGAAGTTGGTGCTTCCATCCAGTTGGTGTTGGAACACTCAGGGAGTTGGTGCTTCCTTCTAGTAGGTGTTAGAGAAACCAGAGAGTTGGTGCTCTCATCAAGTTGCAACTTGTTAAAGAAGAGGTTGTAGCCTCATTTTGAGTTGGTGCTCAAAGAAAGATGATGTACATAACTTAAAGACTGCCTATCATTCCAAGAAGAAGAGGTTTTCTCCCTTTATGGGTTTTCTCATGAATATTTGTCTCTGTGTATATCATATGTGTGATTGATGTTAATTATTATTTTTCTTCATGACTTGCATAATCGTGATGATCACTTGGAGAACATTAATAATATTTCAATAGGCATAAAATTGTTTAAGCACAGTAACAATTGATTCACCCCCCCTCTGAGTTGTCTTAGTATTTCCAACAATTGGTATCAGAGTGGGTTCCTTTTAGCCAAAGGTAGATCAGTAAGATTAAACATGACAAGTCATGAAGGAAATTCGACCAATAAGACTCCTCTGTTTGATGG
>SNQJ01S0031544.1:68365-84772 GCA_010110895.2 Picea sitchensis | reverse complement strand
AGTTTAAATCCAAGAGCTCTACTTCAACAGAGAAACCACTCCAATTAGTTCATATGGATTTATGTGGACCATCAAGACAGGAAGGCGCAGGGAAGGAAAACTACTTCATGTTGATCATTGATGATTACTCCAAACTCACTTGGGTTGCTTTTCTCAAAGAAAAAGATGAAGCATTTGAGAAATTTAAAATATTTAAGGCCTTAACTGAGAATCAAACAAGCAACATGTTAAAGGCAATAAGGTCAGACTGAGGAGGAGAATTTATGTCAAGTGATTTCAAGGAATTTTGTGATAAACATGGGATCAAGAGAGAATACACAATCCCAGGAACTCCACGGCAAAATGGAGTAGTTGAGAGACAAAACAAAATAGTTCAGCAAATGGCCAGGTCAATGATGAATGAGAAGAACATTGGTCAAACCTACTGGGTAGAAGAAATACACACAACAATCCATATTCTTAACAAATCCCACCTCAGACCACGGATGTTACAACAAATTTTACCTCACCCCATGCAACTTGCTTGGATGGCCTTTCCATTTCCCTATGCAGACTTGAAGTCCCTTTTTGTACATTCTAGAGCCAAAAATCATATTTTTCCACATATACGTGCCCTATCAGTTATACAACAAGCGTATACGCAGATTGCTCCACTACAACCCGCGTACATCGGGTTTGGTGCTCAACAAGCATATACACGAGTTATTCCATGGGTGTTTTTGTCATGTATGTTAATAAATTGTGCTAATATATATGCTAATATTACATATTATCACCATGTGCTTGTGTATCTTGGTTGTTGAGGACAAGTTGCAGGTATAAAGGTTTGAGTTGTGTGCTCAACAATGGTCTTCATCGAACGTCCAAACAAGGTAGGCTCTTGGCCTTGTCTTGTTAGCATTTCATTTATATAGCATGTTTTGGATTAGAGTTTATTTATGCATGTCATTTCGTCTATTGTGGTTTACCCCATGCCATAGAGAGATTTTCCTTGTAACAAAATTGGCAACCATACTAGGGATTGATCTTCTTTTTGGGGGTTTGGAGTGTTTTTGTCCTTGATTTGCTCTCTGTTAGCCTGAGTTTCCTTGTCGCCTGTTGCTTGACAAGCTATTTTTACTTTGCATCTGAGTTTATTGGATTAACCCTTGCCCTGACAATGTTTTACTGGGTATACACAATTTTTCCCTTGACAGACGCGTACATATGCGAGTTGTCTTCCTTTAGGGTGCATATATACACGAGTTTTTCTCAAACAGTCGCATACATCATCTCTTTAGTCTTGTTGGTTGAGTTTGGTGCTTTCTGGGTGAGTTTGGTTGGGTGTTGATTCTTCTTGGGTCTCTGTCCTGACCATTGAGTGCCTACAGAGTGACAAGAAGCCTTCTTATTGCTGAATTTTCGGGCAATATTATTTCTTATCATCTTTTTCATTGGTTGTCCTTGCACATTGGTCTGAGTGTTTGATTCTTGGTATCATAATTGGCTTGTCTCTTTTTTCTTGCAGTAGGGTCTGCCTGTGAAGTTGTTATTCAGTCCTTGCATTTTCTTTTCTTTATATCGAAAATTCAAAAACATTTTCTTATTTTGCATCATGGTATTTTCACTTTTGATTACTTTACATTGATTTTGACACATGTGGAGAGATTGCATTTCATTGAAATTGTAGAGATTGCATTGGAAAATTTGCATTTAGAAGGATACTATCTATTTGAAATTCAAGACTAGTTCTTAACCGTGTTTTTATATTTTCTTCTATTTATATGTTGAGTCGTAATACCATCAGTTTCACGACCACACCTCTTGAGTAAGCAGGAGCCATTAAAATTAACATTGATTAATTAAAATTGATTAGAAACGATTTTATTTTTCAGGGTACACAAACAAGTATAGGACATAGGGCCTTGGAATAAGATTTTGTGAGTAAAATTCTCCAAGGATATTAAAATAAACATATGTGTTTGACTATGGAGTGGTCAAACCCATTGTGTAATTAGTGATGTTAGGAGGCTCCACTCACACAAGAGTTAAGCACAAGGTCGCGCGAAGTTGGTTGCAGAGATAGCCCTCTAATACCTTCTTAGAGTCAGAGATAGTTCTGGGGTTCTATTCGTATTTGGGGGTCTTGCTAGTACCTTTACCTCCATGATAGGAAATGCTTTCAAGATTTCAGGATTTGTTACCCTACCCATACAGTGGATCGAACTCACGATTGTCCGCATACGCATTGGTTTTATTGTTGTGACTCTAGTTGCTTGACATAGGTAGCCACATAGGTTACTTGTAGGGGTTATTGTGTAGGTACCCTGAGTTAGATAAGGGTCGGACAACACGTAGCCTATATGGAGGATTACCTCTCTGGGGGGATCTGATCAACTACATTGTTAAGCCCACGAGGGCCCTTATAACTGATTTTTATACCTCCAATCTTTTGAAGGGAGTCTCAGGCCCCTCTTGGGCTAGACATACCTACTCTAGTAAGGGAGGTCCCTTTTCAGCCATTATATCTTGTTTGTGTGCATTGACCTTTTTGATTTATTTTGGTGTGCTCTCTAATTATTAGTTGGCCCTAGGATTTGTTTTTATATCTCAAGTCTTGAGTCGTCATGGAGCAAGAGCATCTTCCTTCCAAGTCTCGTCGTTTGTTAAAGTTACTACCGCATCTTGAGTCTTTACCGAATTTTCCTTCTAAAAGGTGTAAAGTTAATAAACGTGGTACATATATCTCCACCTCCCAGACTTGTGATCATCCAGTTATGAGTATTGATTCAAACCTGAATGTCACAGGGAGTCCCTCAACTCTTATATCTTATGTGATTAGTGGGATCCCTTTGACTCCTTCAGACTCGATGATTGGGGTGTCGGAAATCCCTGCCTCTAGTGCTACCCAACCTATGGGTTCTACTCGACCCATAGGAATGAACCCTTTCGAATCTCTTTTTGGTACATCGGGTCATAATTCTCAGTAAATGCCTTCAATCTCTCATCCATTTTCTTTTGGTATGCCCAACATTGCGTTGCAAATCTCATCCGTTTTCTTTTGGTATGCCCAACATTACGTTGCAACTCTCATCCTCCATTACAACGGCTAATGCGAATCCTAGTTTTGGACCTGGGGGCATGACTCCTCCATATGCTCCTCTCTTGTTTGGTGGAGGCCATATTCCCCAAATGAATCCTACAGTTGGAGGTTGGCCTCCTCTTTCTTTTGGGCCCAATCCTAGTCTCAATGCTCTTCTATGGAGTGCTCAACCGAGCGGACAAGTCACTTCCTATATTTCGTCCTTTATCCCCTCTTCCTCCATGTTGATTCTGACAAATGTATTTATTATGGCGAATCCCCCTTTGTCCACCATCTGGAGGGAGTCAGTTTCACACTATGGGAAACCCCCATCCCGGAGCCCCTTCGGTTGGGGGCAATGTATATAACCCTCATTATGCCACTTCCACGGGTATGGTGCCCATACAACCTTTTATGAATCAATTTGGAGGAGGATATTATCCTACCAGACAGGGCCATGACATATACCAGAACCCTGGATGGCCTGCAATCCCTCCACCCCAATCTTTTTTGGGAGCATGGGATCAGACGTCGCAACCCCAAATCCCTTTTCTGGCCACGCTTAATTTGCCAGATTTGTCAAAATTAATGAATGACCCTATGCATCACAATCCGTTATGGCCTCACGTCCCCACCAAGATTTCTTCAAACATTCCAAAATTTGAAGGTAAGACTTGCGATGATCTAAGTAATCATGTCACTACTTTTCATCTTTAGTGCTCGTCTAACTCCCTGAATGATGATTCTATTCGTTTGGGGCTATTTCAACGCACCCTCATAGGGGTCTCCACGAAATGGTATATTGAGCTACCGAGGAAACATGCAGAAACTTTAATAAAATGGTTTTGGTCTTTCTCAACCATTTTCAGTTGCCAGTTCGTTACGATGTTGGCATAGAATTTTTGTCGGCCCTTCGCAAAGATAAAGCCACGCATATATCATACCATATCCAAGAGTGGCATAGACAGGAGATTTTGATCAAAGCCTACATTCCTCCAAAGTTTCTTTTGGAGTGATTCCTTAAGTCCTTATTGCCTTATATTTCGAAGGATATCTCTACATCCAATGTAACATCTGAGGAAGAAATTATTTTCAAAGCCCAACAATTGGACCTCGTATATGTTGAATATGGGATGTTGTATGAAATTCTTCTTGACACGTCGCAGTCGAACTATGACCCTAGACAAAATCCTGGGCCTCATGTTGATGGCATCATAGGCTCTGCAAATGCTAAGCCTACAGATTTGGTGACAAACCAATTGAAATATTTGTCTCTAATCCAGCTTGTAGCAGGACAAGCTTCAGCTTCGTCCTCCACTCCCACTTAGTCGACAGATGTGCATTATGTATAGTTGTCAGCCAACCCAAATGGTAACAAGCAACCAGAAGGAAATAAAAGGAAAGGAGGAGGTAATAATCGTAAGAGTGGGAAAAATAATAATAAATCCAAGGACAACACTAACAATGATAGAATGAATAATAATGTTGGTGAGGGCAAGAAAGAAAAATGGAAGGTGAAGTTTCCTTGTAAATTTTGTAAAGATGATCACCTTACCCACCTATGTCCCAAAATCGAAGAAGTCTCGAGGCTCTTATTGCAGCCTCCCGCTGTGCTGACAAATCTATTTCCGCATAATCAACACATGGCCTTGAGGACCTCCAACACTAGATATGCATCAAGCGGGAGTCAAAACCCTTCGACACATGAAGGTTGCCATCTATGTGTCAATATGGTAAAGTCTCAGATTGATGTAGCCACTCAATCTCACGATTATGGTTCTTCACAAACTGTTGTTGTTCGAGAGTCTCCTCTTCCTTCGGAAACACCCTTGCAGATTGAAAAGTCAGAACCTTTGCCTCGTGTTCCGAAAGGAGTACTAAAGCGCTCTGCCCACAATCCTAATGCCATAGCTAACCAAAACTATTCGATTGTTGAAGATCTGGGTCAAATCCCTTATGTGATGTCGTCTTTGGAGGTGCTCCACACATGTCCTTCTCAGAGGAATGCCTTGTTATCTACATTAGGAGCTCTAGACCTGTGTGGCTCAAAGGTTAACAAGTTTGACATCACAGATGTTAGGCCTCGCTTACGTTACCATGTGACCTTTCAAATCCATGTGGAGTACACAAAAATTACCATCAAATGCACTGTAATTGATGAAGGTGTTGCGACGTGCATGATGTTACTAACCCGTTGGAAAGCCATTGGCTCTCCGACTCTATCCCAATCTATGACTATGTTGACAACATTTGATGGGAATTCGTTTTGACCCCACATAATTCTTCCTGCTTTTCCGGTCCAATTCGGTGGGAAGACATTGGAGGTTGATGTCGAGGTGGTTGATGCACCCCTTGACTGTAATTTACTCCTCGGGCGTAATTGGACTTATGCCATGACAACTGTCGTGTCGTCCATTTTCCACACTTTATGTTTTCCTCATGAAGGGAAAATAGTGACAATTGATCAATTGTCCTTTGTGCACGCTAGTCCTATAGCATTAGTTGGACCTTTGGTCCCTATGATTGAAAATTATCAGTAGGAAACTGAGGATGTTGGTGTCAGAATGTATTCCTCTCTCACGGGTAGCTTTGATTTCATGGCACCAATTCACCACATTCATGCCATTTCTAGTGAGTCTTCGTCGTTGATGAGGTCCGTTCCTTTTTGTTCTTCGTATTTCAACGACCCTTAGACCTTACCATCCCCGACTATGTCATATGAAGGTCAGTCACACATTGAGATGGCAATGCCACTGTCAGCGACAAAAGTTGTGTATCAGTCTATTATTAACACTATTATTGACACAAATCCTTCCTCCTCACGAACGGATGAGGTGGATCCTATTCTGGAGCATGTATGGGTCGAACAATCATCTTGTTTGCATGATTTCCTCGATGATACTTTACCTTCGGATGAAGCCATCTTAGAGGCCATGTGTGGTCTTGATATGCCTTGGGACGATATGCATCATCGCTCCTACTTCCTCCCAGAGCTTGTTAGGATCGAACAGGATGACTTTAGATCTACCTTGAGTGAGATGATTAGTCACGCTATGGTTCCATTAGATACGCGTGGTATTTATTTCGAAGGAAACATGGTAAATATTTCTCCTACCATCATGATCAACATCTCTCATATTCCTGGCAAAATTGAGAACATATATATCAGTGTGGATTGTTCGCCTGAAGAAATTCAGATCTACACCAACCTCTTCAAAGAATTTTGTGTTGTATTCGCTTGTTCGTATGAAGAGATGTCAGGGATTGACCCCAACATTGTCAAACATGAGATTACAATCTATCTGGATGCTAAACCTATTCGACAACGTCTTAGGGCTATTAATCCTAGGAAGGCCCTTGCTATTAAGGAAGAGGTAGAGAAGTTGCTTAATGTTGGCTTCATCTACCCGGTTCCCTTGAATGGATGGGTGTCGAACCTCGTTCCCGTAAATAAAAAACAAGGAACCATCTACGTATGTATGGATTTTCGAGACCTGAACAAGGCTTGTCCTAAAGATAACTTCCCAACTCCTTTCATTGACCAGATTCTTGACGAGTGCACGGGAAGTGAAGTCTTTTCTTTTATGGATGAATTTTCAAGGTATAATTAAATTCAAATCAAACCCAAGGATCAACATAAGATGACGTTTATTTTCCCTTGGGGTAATTTTTCATACCAAAAAATGTCTTTCGACCTTAAAAATGTCGGACCAACCTTCCAATGTGCCATGACCTTTTATTTTCATGATCTCAAGCATATTGTCAAAGCTTACCTAGATGATCTTGCTGCTCACTCTGGCAAGAGAGTAAATCACTTCGCTAACCTTCGCTTAGTATTTGAGAGATGTCGTTCCTATCGCATTCAGTTGAACCCTCACAAGTGCATCTTCTGCGTTAGGTCTGGCCATCTTTTACGACTCTTAGTGTTTGAGCATGGGATCATGGTAGATCCTATGAAGGTTGAGGCAATACTTCGATTGCCTCCCCGTGCAACATTCGACAACTTCAAAGTTTACAGGGGAAGGCTAATTTCCTGCGTCAGTTCATAGTGAACTATGCAAATTTAACTAAGGGTTTCATGCGTCTTTTGAAGAAGGACACTCTGTTTATATGGGATGAGTGAGCCCAGGAATCCTTCGGTGCTCTTAAAAAATATTTGGTATCGACACCTCTACTAAAGCCTCTAGACTACAGTAGAGACTACTTTCTTTATATTGTCGCGCCTGAAGGGACAATTGGTATGGTTCTAGTTCAGGAAGACGATGAGATCCATGAGCACATTATCTACTTTCTCATTCGAAACCTAATCGGTCCCGAACTTAAATACTCTCACGTAGAGAAACTAGCCTTGGTCGTCGTACATGCAGTTCAAAGATTACAGAATTATATATTACTTTGCAAAACTACCGTAGTTGCGGATATCAATCCATTTTAATACGTTATCGCCAGGCGTATCATAGGGGGGACATACAATAAGTGGATTGTTATTTTGCAAGAATTTGATCTCGATTTTGCTTCGGCGAAGTCTAAGAAATCATTAGTTTTTGCCGAGTTGATATTAGACTTCCCTCAACTAGATGAGGACATTTTTCAAGACAATTCATTAAGCGTATGAACATATCTTCCTTATCTCATCTTCTGACCCCTGGTATGGAGACATTCTAATTTATCTTCAAACCTTGAAGATACCCATCATTTGTCGAGAGATGATCAACGACGTATATGTCATCAGGCTAAAAACTACCTTATCATCGACGATACCTTGTATCTCGAGGAGTAGATAATATTTTGTGTCATTGCTTGACTCACGAGGTATCTGAGTCTGTTCCTAATGACTGTCATAGTGGGGCTTCTGGTGGTCATTTATTCGAGATTGAGACAACCCAAAAAATATTGCGAGATGGTTATTTTTGGCCATCAATTTTTAAAGATTATGTTGAAGCAGTCAAGAAGTGTCACCCTTGCAAGGTGTTCGCTCGGAAAATGCGCTCGCACCCAACCCCTCTTCACCCAATCATCATTGTCGATCCCTTCACCAACTGGGCGGTAGTTTTTATGGATTGTAACCCTGCTTCGACTGGGGGCACTAGCATATTATTGTGGTCGTGGATTACTTTACTAAATGTGCAGAGGCCATGCCTACCGTTAAATCCGATGGTAAGACCGCGTTCAGAATCCTAAGAGAGATTGACATTGATCATGGCAGTGACTTTCAAAATGAAATGATGAAAGAGTTAGAATCAAAACTAGGGTTTAAGCATGATCATTCTCCCCCCTATTATCCCCAGGAAAATGGACAAGTAGAGGCAGTGAATAAATCTCTCAAGACCATCTTGCGAAAAATTGTCACCCAGAGTAAATCTGACTAGCATATGATGTTTTACCCTGCAGTTTGGGCATATTGAACCTCGGTAAATACTTCCACCGGTTTCTCTCCTTTTCAGTTAGTACATGGTGTGGAGTCAATTCTTCCAATTGAATGTGAAATCCCTTCCCTCAAGTTGACAATTGAGATCCTACCTGACACATCCGATCTTGAAGAATGCCTCGTACACCTAGAGTGTCTCGATGAGCAACATCAAGATTCCTCTACGACTATCGAAGAAAATAAACGATGTGTTATGGTTCAGTATGATAAGTTTGTCTATCATCGACAATATGCTGAGGGTGATTTGGTTCTCCTGTATAACCAAGCCAAAGAACCACTGGGGGCAGGCAAGTTCAACCACATGTGGCACGATCCTTATATTTTGTGACGTGTCTTAGAGAAAGGAGCCTATGAATTGGAATATTATGAAGGGAATATGTTGGATGAGCCTAGAAATGGGCTCTACCATAAAATGTATTATGCTTGAGCCCTCAAGCTTGGGCGCGACCTTTTGTATACTAGTGTATCTTAGTGTACATACATCTTTTCCTCTGTGTCATCGACTTGATTATCAAGTTTTCCCTTGGTTGGAAGATGTCAACGGAGTCTTCAATTTACTTAGGATTCACAGATGGTGCTAGTCATCATACGCGGAACATGGCTTCCACCGCTTGGGTCATTTACTCACCCAAGGGCCAATTGGTGTCTTCAGGTGGCATTCGTCTTGAGCTATCAACGAATAATGTGGTTGAGTATAGCATCGTTATAGAGCTATTACACGATGCCATTTCACATGGTGTTTGGTCTTTAGAGGTTCGCCTGGACTCCTAATTAGTCGTATGTCAGTTAAACAACAATTATCGTGTGTGAGATCCTACTCTATTCCGATGATTCCTACGAGCACGACTTTTGGAATGATAATTTGATTTTCTTACTTATAATCACATACCTAGAAGTTCTAATCATGTATTCAATGCATATGCTAATTATATTTTAGATTTACATTTGTCACATAACTAAGCAAAGTAAACGCATTCATGCATGTACACATTATAACATATATGGGTAAAGCCGAAGACCAATTTTTTATATATTTCATTCTTTCAAGTTCAAAAAATATGGTGTCAATAAAAAATGAGGCTCACACCCTCAAAATACAATATGGTCGATATATAATATGACCATGGCATCTACGCATGTGGCGCTGAATGCGTATCATGATAGCACACTACGACATTTGTGAGACGCCATAAGAGTCGCACCCACGCACGGGGTACACCCACCACCTGTCATTGCATCACCTCTGGCAGATCCTCCACTTGAACCATAGGAATCATGTGCGTCAATCGAAATAGGTTCCCCCGCACATTCTATGGCAGTCTCTCTACATCTCCTCCCATGTGCTCATCTCCTTGGCCCCTCCGTCGATGTCGTGGGAATCTCTCTGGCCGTCGCGGACCTACATTTGCCTAACAAAGAAATTGTTAATACTTTATACCATACAAAAATATTTGTGTTTTTTATTTTTATTGAAAAACACAAAAAAAATGAAATATATAAAAATATTTCTTCCCAATATCACCGTAGGAGGAACTTGGTGGCAAAGGAATGTCTAGATCCCCTCTATGGTCGATCCCGCTGTAAGGGTAGTCGTCACCCTACCACTCATCATTGTAGGGGGTTGGCACCCTACCACCTCCTAGTTGTCTGATCATGTCAGTTCACCGTGACATGGTTGGATCACGCTGTCCATATGGAGTAATCTCTACTCTAGGGCTCAAGCCTGGAACCCTCTCAAATAAAAAAAATACAAAGAATGGATGCAAATCCAAAATTTCTCATTTTCCCTTGTTTGCAATCCGTCAATTGGCTCTTCATGTTAGCTAGTAGTGAGCTACACTAGTCATAAACAATGGGTCATAAACACTCCACTGCATAGAACACGAGTGGCCTGGATGCCTGGTGCAACGAGGTCGACCCCAAAATCTGTGTAAGTATAAGCACAATGATATTTAAGCTTGGGTTCACGACCGCCCTGATTGGGAGTTTGCTCCATACTTTATCTGTGCCTGCAACATAGTGGGTGGAAATGTACTCATCCACATTCATACCACTCCCAGCCCCTCAGGCCTTGAGATTCACTACCTCACCTCGACGAGACAATCCTACGATGAAGTATATATCGTCTGCTTCAATGCTCAATGGTTTCCCATCGAGGTTGAAGGACCCTGTCTCTGGATCCTAGTAATTTACTAGCAACTGGAGTAACCTCACTTGAGCCCTCATTCCCTTGAGATCCAAAAATTTATAAAGGGCACATCCTTTTAAAGCTTGTTGGGCCCTTGCGTCCCTTCCCACTACTGCATCTATCTCTTCATGCTCCCTCTCCCTCCATTCAATCACCATCTTGTAGAGGAGAAACCATTTTTTGAGTTAAAACCTTTCAAAAATGTTGTTCACAGGCTTGTACATGGGCTGACTTGGTAACAATCATCTATAGAGCTCCATATACGCGTCCAGGCTTCGTTTTGCCCGCGTATATGGGGTCGTATACGCAACTCAATGAACTGTCACCCACGTACACCCTAATTTCCATATTATGCCCTCTAATACTCAAAACATGGGGCCTAAAATTGAAATTTAAACCATTGAAATTGAAGTAGAGGGGATGGGCACTTACTTGGTCCAGACGGTTGATGATTCCATTGATCGTAGCTTCCACAATTGACACTTGAAGATCGTGGGAAAGATGGACTAAAATGATGTCAGTGAAAAAACTCAAATGGTATGGTAAAATGATCTATTTTTACTATTAATAGAATTTTTTTACCCACTTCCTATAGTTTGTGCTAGTTTTTTACCTTATGGACTAATAGTGCAGTGGACAGATTTTGTTTTTGGTGGTTTTGTCCAGGAATTTTGTGGTTTACAATGTCATACCGCTCGTTCATGCCTTCAGCATGTATATTCTTTCACCAACATATAGGATAGGTTGTCACTTCGTTTTTCACTCTTGCATCATCCTATGACCGTGATCCATACACCCTAGGTACGAACCCATTTATTGGTGACACAAAACCTTCTTACTACTACTAGAAGTGTCGTTATTAAGTGGTAGAGGCTTACCAAACATGGGTGCCCTAGTTAGAACCTTTGTTCCATTTGGTTCCCATGCATAAGTTATTCCATAGGACTGAGAGTTCCTTATAGTTTCGATATGTCTTTGCTTTCGAACCCCATATTCTTACTCACAAGCATTCTGACCATCACCTATGGGACTCCCCCCGAGTCTTGGTTAATCTCTTTTCCGATTCTCTAAAAAATGAAAAGATTGTCGAGTGAACTTGTTTGTTTCACACTCGTTAAATGGCTTTGAATGGACGTCTATGTAATGTCCCCCACCTCTTGATGAAGAGGATTGGAGGGACTTAGTAGTCTAGTCACCTCCACTAGACTATAGTCTCATGCAACAGGGGGAAAAGTCAACTAGACTCAACGTTATAATATTAAGTTGACTTGAAAAGGTAAAAAGTAACCTAAGGGTTAACTAACTCAACAGAGGAATAGAATGGAGGTATAAAGGAAAGCCTAGGGTGCACCTCTCACTCATCTTGGATTATTATTTGTGAATTGCTTTTGGGATCTTGAGGACACAGTTTTGAGGGTTTTGAGAATACAAACCCAAGAGAACAATTCGGTGGTGAAAGATTCCACCTATCTCGTTCCAAGCTTGGTCTCGGGGATGAAATACTCCACCCACACCATTCTACAGCAGTCACAGGTATCATCACTCATCAAGGACATCAACAGGTCATACCCTTGAGGCTTTTCAACAGGAGGGCACACCATTCATTTAAGGAAGTTCGATCCAAGAGATTGGCAGGGCTTTTGGGCATTCTAGCACTTGGGTTTTTCTTGTAGGGCCTTGATCATCAGTTCTAGTGCATTTTGAGAGGTTTATTCTTGTCGGATGATTTCCCAGAGCATTGGCATGATTTGGAGAGAAGGAGGGTTCCATTGAGATTCAAATCTATTCAGATTGGAGGGGTTATACTTCAAATCTAACCCTAAGACTTCACCTAGTGACTTGTAGTGTCCCGGTCTATCTTTCTAGGAAGTTTCAGGGCATTTGGAGGTCTCCTTCATCAGGGCCGAATTATTGGGCATTGACGAGATTCAAGAGGGCACAACTTCACTTGAGGATTCAACCTTTGGAGGAGCATCTCTTGGCATTTCAGCCTGAGACTTCAGGAGGGGGTTTTACTCACACCGATCTATCATTCTACAGGGTTTCGAGTCATTTGGAGGCTTCCATCATCTAGGCCGAAATATTAGGTCTTCTCAGCTCTTCAGGAGGACGTGCCATCATCTAGGGGGTTTGGGCTTGACCCCGGTTCTTCTTGTATTGGTCTTCATTTTGTATTCAGCCTTTGGAGGCTTGCATCTTCTTATCGGGAGCATTTTGTAGCAGCTCATATCTTATCTATTGGATCTATCTGATGTTATTCCAAATCTGCATCCTTATTGTATCGGGTTCTTGCTTATTATATCAATAAAGGTCAGATCTATGTTGTTTGGTTCTATATCTCGTGTTATGGTCATATCTTGTATTTCTATTGTTATATCTTCATATCTGTGCTTGTTAACTGAACTATAAACCCTAAGACCTAACTCAGAAGTAAACCTACAAGCAAACACACACACATCAGTTAAACAATGAGCAGTTAGTGTTCCAAGCGAAAAAACTTGGCTTGGAAACATTACAGTGTTATCATAGCGTTGATCCTCCCATCCTGTGAGGGTTAGCGCATGCAGAAGTTCAGTGGCATTTATATGGGCAGAAGAAGGAAACAGACAGATGAGGTAGAGGCTGAAATGGAAAGGCCAGGTGAGGATAGTGAGCCACAAATTCCAACAGGAATCACTAGGGACTTACAACATTCCATAGAGGTGTCATAGAGTAAACTTATATGTCACTTGCAGGAAAACCAAGAGACAGTACGTAGGGGACATACAGAGATGGAAGAAACCTTGAAAAAGGTAAGTGATAGCCAAGAGTTCATATCACGACTTTTGATGTGGATGACTCATGGGGGAAAAGGTTTGGAATCTTATGCCAATAGGGAATCTAGTGGATCTCATGGCGGGAACAGACATCAGCAGGAGCATGTTCCCTATTATCATACTGAGGGACAAATCCATAGAGGGGGAGCACCATAGGGACAGACACACAACAAGACCACTCATAGGCCCTATCTACCTTCATTTTTGGATGAGCAAACACAACAAAAATTCCAAGACGAAATGGAGGATAGTTTTGCACAGTATGTCAGGGAATATAACTCATCGAGCATAACAGTCCAGAGACAAACGACATTGGATCAGTATTGTGGATTCAAACTCAGGGAAAAACCCAGGTCGTACCATAGGAACAACTATGAGTTAGAGCGCAAGGCTGGAAAAATGGAGATCCCCTATTTTGACAGGTCTCCCAAGATGACTGCACAGGCTTGGGTGCAAAAACTGGATACTTACCTGCAGCTTAAACCCATGAGAGAGATGGATGCCATCAAGTTTTCCACCTTGCACTTGGAGGGAAAAGCTCATGATTGGTGGTACCATGGGTTATCTACACTTGGCCACAATCAAATAGTGGCATACACAAAGTTTACACAGAGGCTCATTGACAGGTTTGACCAGGGGGATCCAGAACTGCATTTTAGGGAACTCACCCAACTCATATAGACATGATCACCTGAGGTGTATATTTAGGAGATTCAAACGATAGTAGTCATGGTACAGGACGTTTCACAGTCAAGAATCATGATGATTTTCATTGAGGGTTTTATGGAACCCTTAAAGGTTCGATTAAGGCTTTCAAGCCTACCAACTTGCAAGATGCTATATGGAGGATGAGAGATCTAGGCCCAACAACAAAATCTAAGTTTATGCCTAGACCACCTCTAAACACCAGAGGAAGAGACCAAATACCTCCAATGAATCCAAGAGGAAGAGACCCAAGGGGGTTTGACAAGGGAAGAGGTAGGATGGATGAGAACACAAGGAGGGAACTAAGAAGAAAACAACTATGCTATACATGCAAAGAGCCTTGGGACCCATCCCAAAAGTGCATGGGCAGAGGCAAAACCCACTACATTGAGGTTACTTCAGACAATGAAGATGAGGAAGATTTCGACCACCTGCAGAATATAGAAGCAGATACCACCGAAACTGTTGAAGAAGAAGGTCCAGGTCACGACATGATAACATAAGAGAAGGCTATGTTAGCATCCATCAATGGGGTACCCAAGTATAACACCTTTAGGATGAGAGGGTTACTGCAGGGATAAAATGTTTTGGTTCTCATTGATGGGGGTGCTTCTCAAAACTTTATTGACTTGACACTGCTACAGAGGAGGCACATACCCACAGTTGAATTTGAAGGATTCAAGGTGGAGGTAGCAGGAGGAAGCATCATGCCCTGGAACAAGTATATTCCAGGGATGAAGCTTACACTGGGTAGACATGAATTAGCACAAGACTTCTATGTGATGGACCTCCCAGATACAAACATCATCCTTGGGGTTCAGTGGCTTAGTACGTTGGGACCAATCACCACCAACTACAAAACCATGGAGATGTCTTTCACAGAAGAAAGTGGGAAAATGGTAGTTCTAAGGGGCATGTTTGGAAACACAGCCAGAGTGGTTACAACAAAGCGCATGGAGGCCATTTTAAGAAGAGAGGACATTGTATATGTTGTTCAGTGTAGGATTTCAGTACGTGCGGACAAGAAGGGCAAGGTTCACTATGCACTAGAGATTCAGAGAATCATTGACAAACATGGCAAGGTGTTTGGACACATTCCACCAGGAGCACCTCCGGATAGGGGGTTTGAGCATATCATTGAGCTGGAAGAGGGAGCTAAACAAGTCATCACCACGCCTTATAGACACCCAAAGAAGTACAAAGACGAGATAGAGAAGGCTATCAAAGAACTGCTAGACATGGGCCATATTAGACCGAGTTCTAGTCCTTTTTAATCCTCAGTGGTACTGGTAAAGAAGAAGGATGGAACCATGCACATGTGCATTGATTACAAGGCACTGAACAAGACGACAATTAAGAACAGGTACCCCATTCTAAGGATTGATGAGTTATTGGATGAGCTTCATGGGGTTGTTTACTTCACTAAGATTAACTTGCACTCGGGTTATCATTAGATCAAAATGAGGGAGCAGGACGTCCCCAAGACTGCCTTCAGATGTCACTACGACCACTATGAATTCCTAGTGATGCCATTTGGATTGACTAATGCACTAGCCACATTTCAATCTTGCATGATTCACGTCTTCAACAAGCAGTTGATGTTAAGAACCAAATACCAATAAAGCATAGAAAAACCTCAGAAAAAGTACTCAACGCCTTGAAAAAGAGATATTTTCAGATAATAAGCCTCTTTGAGCGGGCAACCTCCTTTTACCCCACTTAAATGTTCAAGTACAAGATGATTAAAAATGAAAATGTCTCCTTGGTATATATAGGAGACAAGGAGGTATAATTACAACTAATGGCCTAAAGTCGACATAAATAAAATAACATTACTAATATAATATGCCCCAATTAAGGGGTAATGAGCCAATATTAGGGCTTAACATGCCCCTCCCCTTGAGACAAGTGTTTTTCGCAATGCTTGAGTAACTTTGGATGCTTCTGTATAAAAGACTCATCTTCCCAAGTGGAATCTTCAACCAGTAGTTTCCTCCATTTAATGAGATACTCTGAAATGGATCTATTCCTCAGTTGGCGAATTCTTGTGTCAGTGATGGCTTCAAGTTCCAATATGATTTTTCCTTCCTCGTCAAGTTCTGGCAATATAGTTTGAACCGGGATCTTGTCGCCTATAACCTTCTTTAAACATGAAACATGGAAAACTGGGTGTACTCGTGAAGATGCAGGTAGCTCTAATTTGTATGCC
>SNQJ01S0031544.1:40993-68355 GCA_010110895.2 Picea sitchensis | reverse complement strand
AATTACAACTAATGGCCTAAAGCCGACATAAATAAAATAACATTACTAATATAATATGCCCCAATTAAGGGGTAATGAGCCAATATTAGGGCTTAACAGTTGAGAAAGCACCTCCTAGTGTTTTTTGATGACTTGTTGATCTATAGTAGGACTTGGGAGGAGCATATTCATCATGTGGAACAAATTCTAGCCATCATGGAGGACCAATGCTTGTATGCCAAGGAGTCCAAATGTGAATTTGGAATGACAGAGGTCCTCTATTTGGGACACGTCATTGGAGTAAAAGGGGTATAGGTACACCAAGAGACGATCCAAGCCATACTTGACTGACCCACGCCTAAGACCCCTTACAGAGTTGAGGGGGTTTCTTGGTATTTGTTGCTATTACAAGAGGTTCGTCAAGGGTTTCTCACAACTTTGTGCACCCTTGACCGATTTGACCAAGAAAGGGGCTTTTAGATGGAGTTCAGAGGCACAGTTGACATTTGACAAAATGAAAAAGGTAATGAGCACATGCCCAGTTTTAGCCCTACCAAATTTCGGCCAACCCTTCACATTGGAGTGTGATTCCTCCGGAGAGGGCATTGGGGTCGTGCTTATGCATAACAAGCATCCCCTTGTCTATGAGAGCCGAAAGTTGAGGCACCATGAGCTTCTCTACACTATCTATGATAAATAAATGTTGACTATCATGCATGCATTGGCCAAATTCAGAAAATACTTGGTAGGAGCAAGATTTGTACTGATATCATATCATAACAGCCTTAACTACTTTTTGGAACAAAAGGACTTAAATGAGAGGCAACAGAAGTGGGTCAGCAAAATACATGCCTATGATTTTAACATTGAATTTGTCAAGGGGAAGAATAATGTAGTAGCAGATGCATTATCTAGAAGGCCATCAATTTATGCTATGACCGATATTTCAGTTAACTGGAAGGTACTCAAAAAACCAATTCACTTGTCACTTGATGGATGGGCAGATACAGGATGACAACTTCATAATCATAGATGACGTCATCTACTACAAGGGCCACATTTTTGTAGTTCCCGAGTCAACCTTCAAGGCCAAGTTACTGCAAGCATGTCATAATTCACCGGTGGCAGGGCACCAAGGAATTGTCAAAACATACAGGCAAGTAAGGGAAAGGTTTTCATGGAAAGGTCTCAAAGAAGATGTGATACGCCACATCAAGGAGTGCACTATTTGCCAGGAAAACAAGGATGAGAACACACATCCAAGATGACTGTTACAACCTCTACCCATCCCAGAGCACAAATGGGAAAGCATCTCTATGGACTTCATCACAGGATTGCCAAGGGCACAGGGGAAATATTGTATTTTCGTGGTGGTGGGCAGGTTAACTAAATTTGCACACTTCTTCTCCATTTCCACAGATTTCAGTGCAACACAGGTTGCAGATTTTCTCTTCAGGGAGATCTTCAAACTACATGGTTTACCCAAGACCATTGTTAGTGACAGGGATACTTGATTTATTAGCACCTTTTGGCAGAAGTTATTCAGGTTGGTTGGTACGACCTTGACCCCTAGCACCAGTTACCACTCTCAGACTGATGGGAAAACCAAAATAGTCAACAAGTGGGTGGAAGGCTACCTCATAAATTATGTAGCAAGACAACAGAAGGCATGGGTTAGGTGGCTACACCTGGGGGAATACTGTTATAACACCACTCATCGTATGTCCATTGGTATGACTCCATTCAGGGCCCTGTACAATTATGACCCTCTCTCCTTTGTAGAGATTGCCTTTGGGGATAACAGAGCTCCTATGGTACAGGATTGGGTGCAATAGAGTCAGGACATACTCAGAGAACTAAAGGATCACCTGCAAAGAGCGCAAAATCAGCAAAAGGTCCAGGTAGACAAGAACAAGGTAGAGCGTACATTTGAGGTCGGTGACCTGGTCTACTTAAGGCTCCAACCGTACAGAAAGGCCTCAATCAAGAGATGTGGAGCAAAAAATATCCACCCCCGATTTTTTAGGCCCTACAAGGTCAACCGAAAGGTAGGGGTTGTGGCTTATGAGCTTGATATTCCACAGGGCAGTAAGATGCACAATGTTTTCCATGTGTCATGCTTGAAGAGGGCCATAGGCCAACACATCACTCCACTTGAGGTACTACCACCCTTAGATGAGGAAGGGCAATTGATACCGGTGCTAGAGGAGGTACTGGAGGTTCAGGAGAAGAACTTGAGGAGGAGGAGCATCAAGGAATACTTAGTCAAATGGAAGGACTTTCCTATTGAGGATGCTACTTGGGAGAGTGAACAAGTGATACAGGAGATAGGTGCAGAATTGCTTGTGGGCAAGCAATTCCTAGTAGGGGAGACTGTAATGTCCCCCACCTCTTTATGAAGAGGATTGGAGGGACTTAGTAGTCTAGTCACCCCCACTAGACTATAGTCTCATGCAGCAGGGGGAAAAGTCAACCAATCTCAATGTTATAATATTAAGTTGACTTGAAAAGGTAAAAAGTAACTCACTAAAGAATTAGAACACTTAAGGTTGAGTTAGGAGTTGAACCTAAGGGTTAACTAAATCAACAGAGGAATAGAATGGAGGAATAAGGGAAATCCTAGGGTGCACCTCTCACTCATCTTGGATTATTATTTGCAAATTGCTTTTGGGCTCTTGAGCACATAGTTTTGAGGGTTTTGAGAATACAAAACCTAGAGAACAATTCGGTGGTGAAAGATTCCACCTATCTTATTCCAAGCTTGGTCTCGAGGATTAAATACTCCACCCACACCATTCTATAGTAGTCACATGTATCATCACTCATCCAGGACATCAACAGGTTGTACCCTTGAGGCTTTTTAGTAGGAGGGCACACCATTCATTGAAGGAAGTTTGATCCAAGAGATTGGCAGGGCTTTTGGGCATTCCAACACTTGGGTTTTTCTTGTAGATCCTTGATCATATGTTCTAGTGCATTTTGAGAGGTTTATTCTTGCTGGATGATTTCCCGGAGCATTGGCACGATTTGGAGAGAAGGAGGGCGCCATTGAGATTCATATCTATTCAGATTGGAGGGATTATACTTCAGATCTGACCCCAAGACTTCACCTAGTGACTTGCAGTGTCCTGATCTATATTTCTAGGAAGTTTCAGGGCATTTGGAGGTCTCCTTCATCATGGCCGAATTATTGGGCATTGACAGGATTCAGGAGGGCACAACTTCACTTGAGGATTCAGCCTTTGGATGAACATCTCTTGGCATTTCAGCTCGAGACTTCAGGAGTGGGTTCTACTCACCCCGATCTATCATTCTACGGGGTTTGGAGTCATTTGGAGGCTTCCATCAGCTAGGTCGAAATATTGGGTCTTCTTAGCTCTTCAGGAGGACGTGCTATCAACCAGGGGGTTTGGGATTGACCCTAGTTCTTCTTGTATTGGTCTTGATTTTGTATTCAGCCTTTGGAGGCTTGCATCTTCTTATCAGGAGAATTTTGTAGCAACTCATATCTTATCTATTGGATCTATCTGATGTTATTCCAGATCTGCATACTTATTGTATTAGGTTCTTGCTTATTACACCAATAAAGGTCAGATCTTTGTTGTTTGGTTCCATATCTTGTGTTCTGGTCATATCTTGTATTTCTATTGTTATATCTTTAGATCTATGCTTGTTAACTGACTATAAATCCTAAGACCTGACTCAGAAGTAAACCTGCAAGCAAGCACACACGCATCAGTTAAACAATGAGCAGTTATTGTTCCAGGCAACAAAAAATGGCTTGGGAACATTACAGTCTATTTGGTGTAAGTTTAACCCTTTTTCAGACCAAGTAGACTACTTACGAAAAATGAATACTCTAGTCACCATTGGCTAGAAGAATTCTCTTGGATATTATTTTATACTTTTTCGGGCCTAGGGGACTAAATCTACGAAAAAGGACATTCTTTGGAGTTAAGTTTTAATCACATTCCATCATCTTGCTTGCAGTATTGAGTCTATTGTCAGTTCCCACTTTCTCGTTATAATCCTCTTACTTCAACAATTTGCATTACTAGTCAAGTAGAGCCTTTTATATATCCTTTGCAGCTTGACACCCTGTACTTTAAGAGGAAACATCCTTCCGATTGTCCATTCCCCACATGCACTTCCTTGCATTGAGCATAACTATGTTCCATTGTTTGAACTAGTTGCTTACTCGCGACACTCGTTTCCTCTCCTGTATCATATCATTTCTTTGCCTATGAAAAAACAAAAAAAGACGGGTGGGAAAATAATATTATCTCATATCAGCAACAGTCGTGTCGCCTTTGAACAAAGCACAAACTTTTGAATCCATTGTCATCCAAAGTTTGGTTTTAGCATGACCTTATGAAGCTGAGCTCGTTACTTAGAATTTACTCCTATGTCTGGTTATTCTTCCAATCCCTATGGAGAGTTTGTTGATTCCTCCTGCATCACGAAGTTTTGTCATCAAGTCTATGCTGCCTGAATTATCCATATGTCTCATGCTCCTGCTCAAAGGAAGTCAATAAGCCTGTGTCAACCATTTCTCAAAACTATTGACTTTGCATGTCTACCATACCCTCAATGTATCTTAGAGTCACATGAGGCTGTAGTCCTACCATGCACCCTGGTCCTACTTTCATTATGGGTAGGTAACCTTGAACCCTGCAGTTGACATCTCCTCATTGGTCGCTAAATGGGGGGTTTCCCTTGTGTTCGACAACAAGAAATCTATTCACACATTGGGATGCATGCAGTGTCTTGGATTCCATTAGCCTTATTGGTGGTTTCCTCGCCTTTGTCGGTATTTTTTCTTATTGACTGCTATTAAGAGGATCTCTTTTGTGCACTACTGGCATCTGGTGCATGCGAGAGACGCACAAGGTCGTTAGTTCATGAACATCCTATTCGTATGAGCTCCTCTTAATCATCAAACTATTGCTTTGTACCTCGTGTTGAATGATGAGAGATGCCCTAATGCTCTCCTTTTAGCAGGTCTCCTTCCATTGACTTCAACTCATCTATTATGGAAATGAGACCTAGAGTCCTATGAGTACTTAGAGGCTTGTAGTCATTAGTGGTAGGTTCTCCCGTCATCAACAGTTGGGAATACATCAATGTCTTCTGATCGATGGATTCTTCAAGTGTTCTACCTCAACACCCTTATTCACACTTGTAGAATGTACTCGGTGCATTGATACCTACTTTCATTTGCGGTAGGTTGTCTCACATTTGTTAACGGTATACCTTAATGACCAATAATCAAATAAAGTTTCATTGTGTTCGACCTCAACTCCTCTATTCACATGATGTAGACTTGCACCTTCGACGGATAGTGTAGAAGACCTCCAACTTACAATAGTAGCATTCCTAATATGTTGTTGTCTTTCATTGGAATAATACATATATGACTTCAGTAATCATGGGAGATTAGATTGTACTTCATTGTATACCGATATCTTCTGATTGATTTTGAGACTGGATTCCACTGTGCCTTGTTCATGACTATGATAGCCTATGGCATATGTCCGCTTTGCATTGCCTATTCATGGCCATGAACAACTATTTGATATATTTCCACATGGATCTGTAGTCTAATTCATATTGGAAGCCATGTGTACAAAGTCATTATGGATTGTGATATTCTCATGGGTAACTAGCACTTCCAGTCGAGTCTCCATTACTCCACTTTTGGAAATTATAATATATTTTGGCCAGCACAGATACTCCTCTGACCTCACACATTAGGGGGCATCTGTTACAACAAATTTTTCCTCACCCCATGCAACTTGCTTGGATGGCCTTTCCATTTCCCTATGCAGACTTGAAGTCCCCCTTTGTACCTTCCTTTGTACCTTCCTTTGTACCTTCCAGAGCCAAAAATCATATTTTTCCACATATACGCGCCCTATCAGTTATACAACAAGCGTATACGTAGGTTTCTCCACTATAGCCCGCGTACATCGGGTTTGGTGCTCAAAATTAAAAATAATGTCAAGTTTCCATGCCATGTCACGAGATCCATGATCCTTGACCTTCCATATACTGGAAAAGCTCCGACTCGACCCTTCAGTTCCATTTGAAGGCTATAAATTGAGCCATATCCAAGCCTTGAGGGAGATTCAACATTTCAACTTTGAGAGCAAAGACACTCTAGATAAATTTCACTTCATATTGAGTCTACATCCCTTTGTCCTTGAGAGTCTGAACTCCTTGTTCAGACCCCAAGCTCTTCCTTCTTTGTGATGGAGAACCTCATTGAGTCGTTTATATGAGCTTGCCTTTGGTGGAGGATTGAAGTGGTGGAGGCCCAACTAGAGGGACTTAGTTTCTCGATTCCGATATGTGTCATTACAGAAGTTTGTCACCTATGTACTTCTGCTGATTATTTTAATAGAAATACCATTTTCTCGTCCAATTGATATCTTGCAAATATTTGAATTATTATTCCATGGGCGTATTTGTCATGTATGTTAATGGATTATGCTATTCTATATGCTAACATTATATATTATCACCATATGCTTGCGTATCTTGGTTGTTGAGGATAAGTTGCAGGTATAAAGCTTTGAGTCACGTGCTCAATGATGGTTTTCATCGAATGTCTCGACAAGGTAGGCTCTTGGCCTTGTCTTGTTAGCTTTTCTTTTATATAACATATTTGGGATTAGAGTTGATTTCTGTGTGTCATTCCGTCAATTGTGGTTTATCCCATGCCATAGAGAGATTTTCCTTGTAACAATAGTCCGTACAATTGAACGACCTTGCTGAAATCAACACCTCGAATTTTGTGCCCTCAACATGTTGTTTTACCTTCTCTCCTGTATAGCCGATCTCCAACAGAAATTCACCAAAATCTACCTCGAAAACTGTGCCCTCACTTGCCTCGATTTCTATGCACAAACTTGTTGTTGTACGACATGTACAGATCCATACAGTATGACTTGTCCTCAACAATAAAACTCCACAGCTTCTAAACATAAATTCTTACTTAGGAAATGTGCTCAATTTCCCTTGGAAACCGTGCCAAAAATTTGCTGCTCACTTTCCTCTTCAAGCTCTCTCTCGATCTCTTCTTCTCATTGTGTCTTGGACACTACCCAATGCATTCTCTTATAATTCGAAAGTGACCTTTCGCTTTCCAAGTGTCTTTTCACCATCCCCATCCCTAAATCTTAAGGCCAAGATCTAATCTTTCCTTTACATGATTTATTCCCTCCAAAATAAATCACTTAAAATATTAAAGTATAGTTTCACTTTATAACATAAGTGCACTTTATGAAATAAAGTCGCTTTAATATTAGAAGGTACACTTAATAAAAAATCACTTTAATTAAAGAACCACTTTATTGCAACTTTATAAAAACCCATTAGAAAGTCAAGTGTCTAGTAGTGCAAATACAAGGCTACTTCCACATACAAGAAAAAACATGTGGAGTACCTCTCGAGCTATATAAGCTAACATTGACCCCCTAACCCATAGACATTTAGAGAAATAAACTTCATTGGGAAATATTGATGGGGACATGGCTTGCTCTAAGGACCTCGATTATGGATTTTCTGTCGACCTTGATTTATTTTTTTCATATCCCTTTCTTGAGCTCATCTCATAGCAGACTTTCTTCCCACCAAAGCCCCTCCCTGGGTCTATAAACTCATCCACCCTTAAACCTCCTGAAGGACCAGTCTCTGAAGAAAGATGTCACCCCCTTGGTCTTAAATTACATGGACTACCCCCTCTAGACAAACTCCCCAAAGAAGCCAAGTGGTCCCCCGACACAACTTGGATATGCACAGGGAGATAGGGCTTCGAAATCTCATCAAGGATTTTGTAGTTTACCGGTGCCTATGAGAATGAAACATAGGGGGATTTCAAACCAAGGGACCAATCCCTGGTTTCAATAAGACATACAAGAGTTAGATACCCCTCACCTAATACAATCAACCATTGACAATCAAGATCTAGAAAAAATGAATGAGAAGACTTACCCATAATGTTGCATGCTCCAGATCTTGCACCAGGGAAAGGTCATTGCTCACAAGAAGGCGAGAAAGTCCCTTAGTTAACTGAATGAAGTGTTAGATCCATTGACGAGTCATTCCCTCAAGATCCCTATATCCACTGGATGAAAAAATCCTCGATTTCAAACTCACTCGCCTTGCTACCACCCTTCAGCTGTTGAACCTTCAAAATTGCACCAATTTCCTCCAAAGTATTACCACCTTACAATCTTGCCTAGGAGATCTCTTGGGCCCGAGGAGCCTCCTTTTTCACCTTCCTCCAAACCTTATGAATAAAAGAATTAGAATAGTCCACCATGATATGACCATAAACATGACACTGAACGCAATGAAAAATGATGTGGATGTAGTATAGTAGTTGGGTGTAATATCGTGACCTTGCTATCAAAGCCACAAACTCATATAAACCCTTGGTGAGATCCAAGCCAATTAAAATTCGAGCCACCAAATGCTTCAAGCTACCAACAAAATTGTCATCCACTAAGATGGTTCTTCCCATATGATTTTCAATAACTCTCATAGTTTGTTCAAACCAAAAATCCATAGGCAAGCCTGAAAGCTTAACCCAAACTAGTGAACTCTCCAATGACTCTATGGAAGTGTCGAACAAGGGATGTCGGGGCTTCAAAGATAGAGGAGAGCTATCCATAAATCGAGTTCCTTTAAGGATCATGAGGGCATCCGCCTTTGACTTGAATATAAAGCCACACCAACCCTTCGCTAAGCTATGACACATTGGACTCTATCCCAAGCTAGGGGCCCAAACTTGATAAACCCACAAACCCAAGAACTCCATCGAAATTCGTCATCCGAAGAACTTACCCACAAGCAAAGTACCAAACATATCTAAAATTAATCTAAAATTTGGTGCAGTTGCACATCTTTGCCAACCTCCAAGAATATGCTTCTATCCCTGCTCTTCATAACCTTATTTTTTTGTTTTCCTTTGGTTGAGAATTCGACAATCCCTCACCACCCTGGAGCTGGGCTACGTCTAACAAAGACCAAACAAAACTCTCCCCTGAGGCACCCAAGCGTCGAGGTCCAAACAAGAGCAATCTGGTGGGATGTAAGTTACCTTGGAATGTTGGCTCTTTTCTAGTACAAAGTTGGTGTCGAGACTTAAAACTTCCTCAACTTCCTTAGTCTTTTCCTTTGCCATGGCAACCAAATGGGGATCAACCAAACTACACTCGAGATTTTCTTTCGTCCTTTGCGTATGAGCAGATTTGACAAACCTAGGACTAACTCTCCCCGAACTGTCTTCATTGACTCCTCTGCCAACCCCTACATCATCTTTCGGTACAGTTCCCTCATCCAGGTTCTTTGAAAGTTGTTCAACCAACGAGACAAGGTTGAGTGGGGTCGAAAAATTTGATCCTCTAATAGATTGCCATCCGAATAATCCACTAAAGGGATGTAAGCATCCAAACCACCTATTACAACAAGGAAAACATTAAGCACCACGCAGTGAGCCAATCAATCATTGACATGCATCCAATCCGTTGGATACACACTATTTATCATCTAATGAACATGATGAAAACACAATGAGCCAATGATTAACTCATTGCATGATGCTTAATATTTCCTTTACAAGAAAAACCCAAAATCTGAATGGTGCTTAATATTTCCCTTACAACAACGACCCACAACCTTTTGCAACTATGACAAACCCCGAACCCTAGTACAACAACCCTAAACTTTTGCGACCCATGACGCTCTAAGAATCGGATGATTTACCGAACTCATTGACGTAATTGTTTATATATATATATATTTATTTATTTTTTATCACTATTAACTTGTAAAGTTGTTTTTTCTATAAATTTATCCCACGTGGCTCTAGAGATCTCCCTGGCAAAGCAATCAAGATTTACCTGCTTTCCACCTTACAAGATTTCTGAGTGACAAATCTAATACTTAAAACTTTTGATTCGCAGGCCCACAGAATGAGTTCCCTTCGGTTTGACGAATCTATTGGACACTAACCTGGTTGCATTCGAGAATCCAACTCTCCGACAGTAACTCATCCTGCAGTTGCGTATCAACACAAGGGATCCGTGTCATTTACCTGCGTCATTGACAAAAGTGAATAACTTCATCCTCTCTGGCCGGCTACAAATCTGGTTTTGTTAAGAAGCATCAACTTTGTGAGAATTTATTGACATTGAAGAGATGGCCGAAGATCTTATATTGGAGCAGAAACATGGCAAAGCCAGGGTTAGGGTTGCCAGGACTTGGAGGCAATCGGGAAAGCAAATGATCGTTGAATGGAATGTTAACATAATCCTTTTCTCTGACTGCATTACTGCTTACACCGATGGCGACAATTCCGATATTGTTGC
Source organism: Picea sitchensis (assembly GCA_010110895.2). Taxonomy (NCBI): domain Eukaryota; kingdom Viridiplantae; phylum Streptophyta; class Pinopsida; order Pinales; family Pinaceae; genus Picea; species Picea sitchensis. The sequence goes on along the minus strand of SNQJ01S0031544.1, from coordinate 58,000 downwards.
CACTGATTCCATGAAGAATACGGTCAGTCGTACTTTCTGCTTTCTTCCTTCTTTTTATATTAATTCATGCGTTTTTATTTTGTAAATTACGTATACTGTGTACATCCGTAGTATAAACGTTCTAGTTTTTATCATTTTTTTTTGTTGGATATTTTCCTGCGATATTTGTTCGAACTGGTGAGAAATTGTTGGAAATGTAGATTTGAAGGATTAATTCTGTACAATACGAGTGAATCGGGGTTTTTCAACAGTCTAAATTTATTTCTGCATTCAGAAATAGATTCTAAATCGCATAATATTGTCATTTTGTTCAGAAATAGATTCTAAATCGCATAATATTGTCATTTTGTACAGATCTATGTCGCCATTCCAACATAAAAAGACCAAAACATAAAACAATTAGACAAGACCATTTATTTAGAGAACACCATTTATGTTCATAAAACTTGAAATTATGTGATTTTATTTTATATTATTTTTTAAAGGTTAATTACAGTCAACAAAAAATTAAAGCACAAGAGTTCTGATCATGGATCATGATCTTCCATCTTTGAAATATCTGTTATAGCAGTGTTTTTCTGAAGTAAGCACACGGATAAACTAGAATATTTTATAAATTATGCCCTTCCTTAGACAGAGTAAAGTTTTACTGCAACTCTTATACTGAAGTGCGAAGTACTCGCAACCACCCCCCTGGATTAAAAAGGTCTTCGAGGGGCATTCTGCGTAGTTACTATTTGTTTGTTTTTTATTAGTCTTTTAATGTCCTTTGAGACCAACTCGATCTATAGGATCTCTTATACCAGAATTAAAAGATCTCTTATACCAGAATTAAAACTGAAATCAGGAACATATTTAATGTCCTTTGAGACCAACTCGATCTATAGGATCTCTTATACCAGAATTAAAACCGAAATCAGGAACATATTTAATCTGGATTTAATCAAAGAATTAACTAATTACAATTTAAAAATGAATCAAAATATTAATTAACTAGAATTTTAAAATGATCGAATATTAGTTTGTTTCTCTGGTCTAACAGTTCAGATATGTTTGAATTTTAACATTGTCACAAGATCACAATGATGGGCCGTGGCAAATTCACAAAGGGCGATGGGATTTAATTGGTAAAATTCTATTAAGCTCTCACCTCAATCAACATAGTACAATGAGGACATAGTCCAATTTATAGAGCAATCAATCGAAGGCTAACTGCTCACTCACTTGTTGCATTTTACAAAGCCACCTATGGCAGTTCACTCAGTCACTTTTCCACTAGCTAATGGGTTTTCCAGGTTAAGCTTACTTCCAACTTCTGATCCATCATGATAACTTCAAGATAGGTCAACTAAAGTGAGTCAACCTTATCTTGATTATTTTGATGACCACAATGCTTGTTTTTGATACTTTCAATATAGATGTTTTTGAGATAGACTCTATATTTTTTTGATATATTCTGCACTCTATAGATCTATCTGTGGTTAGATACTCTATCAAGTTTTTTATTTCTTGTTCCAGGAATGGGAGATCCATTGTAGTGATAACAGATAGGATTGAATTGGTGAAGAGATTTTTTTTTGTTAGCTACAACGAAGTGCAATATGATTCTGGAATCAAATTACGAAGAAATTGATATGAGTGGGTTATGAATTCATCACCTTTCCGGAGAACCCATTGTTCAATAGTTCATTCCCTATGGATAGGAACTTGATTGGATCCAGAACCAGAATAAGTGGACAGAGGTACCTATTGGAATTGGATCAATTTGATTTGGGTTGCCTGGGACTTGAACCCGGAGCTTGTTGGATGGATTGCATGATCTGCTCCTTTAGTATCAGTAGGAGCAAGAAATATCTTCCCAAACCTTGCTTGCAATTCTCATCGCACTAAAGCTTATTTTGATATTTACAAAGCCAATTTATTGCGCATAATTAGTTTTTGTATGTACACAAATAATTATTCACCAATAAGATATGAAGTTTCCTGGTTTGTTTCTTTAATTGCACTGAGTTGCGAGGTGCATCTATAGCCCAGTATGATAGAGATGTTGTTACATGGGTAATGCTTACAACATCATGTCATCTTAAAAAAATATGATACTTATAGAAAATACTAATACTATATGTTAATCAAATATAGATACAAACAAAAATAAAAATATCTCTATACATATGAATATAATAATTACATAAATTTTTTGTTATGATGCAAATATAAATATCTCAACAAAGGTATTCATATCTGCATAATTTGTGAGTTCGAAGTTGAGTGAGACAACAAGCAGCCTAGATTCATCTTAAATGATCAAGAAATTTATACTCAAGAGAATTGATCCCTCTTGGTGCTTGGTAGATCTGGGGTTAAAATGGATCTACACTGGTATCATAGGCATGCCAGTACAACCTTATAGCTGTAAACTAATAATAATTAATTTGATGGAAATTTATATCATTTTCTATTTTAACTTGGTGAGATTGAGGTTCAAATTTAGGCCATGGCCCTTAGTAGCTGAATTTAATCAAAATAATTTATTAATTAAAAATTAAAAATTAAAAATGACCGATTTTAAAGTTTTCATTTCTTTAGTTGAACAGCTGAGATATGGAGTCTCCTAGTTTGTTTCTTTAATATTACAGGCATGCCAATCCAACCTTATAATTGTACACTAATGATCATTAATTTGATGGAAATTTATATCATTTTTTTATTTTAGCCTTGTGAGATTGAGGTTCAAATCCAGGCCGTCCCCTTCATAGTTGGAGACTGTTCTAATGGCGTGTTGAGGATTTATGCTGGTTTCCTCCTACTGGAATCACTGGAAAGCTCAATGGGAATGCCCATACAGACTTCTCCAAACATCCTTGCAAGATAAGCTCATACCAGAGCTCATACATTTTTTGTCTGTAATAGAAAGACATGTTATTTGAATGACTTGCAGCAACTGAAAAGAGGAATTTATGGCTTCATACTTTGTAGATATTTCTCAGCAGCTCCAGCTCAATTATGTGTTGTTGCATGTGGGATTAGAGCTTGCATATTTTAACCAATCAAGTGATTTCATTAAAATAAATCTGGTAGAAATTTGTGATATGTTGTGAATCTCCGATCTAAAAGCCATTATTTTCCACGTAATTAGGGTAGAATATATTTTGACTAAGTTGCCAATTGCCTAGGGTACTTCTTTATAGATAAAAAAATAGATAGAATGGAATGTTAACACAATCCTTGGAGGCAATCGGGAAAGCAAATAATCGTTGAATGTAATGTTAACATAACCCTTTACTTGGACTGCATTACTGCTTACACCGATGGCAACAATTCCGATAATGTTGCTGTTAAAATTAATGCAGCTGCAAGAGCCATTCTCCGGGAGGATGGCAAAAACCCTAGTTGAGATCTAGGGCCCCCAGTACACTCCCGGGGTTCTTGGTCATGGACCAAGCAGTTTTCTGATTTTTCCCCAAGTTCTTCTTGGCAAAATTGTTCACAAGATCATGATGAGATCTACCCCTGAGGGTTTGATCCATGATCCTTAAATCTTTTTCTGAGCATACAGAAAAGAGGACAACAACAAGCTCANACCAAGCAGTTTTCTGATTTTTCCCCAAGTTCTTCTTGGCAAAATTGTTCACAAGATCATGATGAGATCTACCCCTGAGGGTTTGATCCATGATCCTTAAATCTTTTTCTGAGCATACAGAAAAGAGGACAACAACAAGCTCACCAGGTAAATGTGTTCCTTGTTTTTGCTAAAGGTAATGTTTAGATCCATTGTATTATTTCTGTCATTGGTTTACATCAAAATTTGTGAATATATTGCTGATCCAAAACTACAGTAGTAAATCAAATTAAAAATATATTTCTGTTTCTAGTTTGCCCTTAAAATTCTAACATGGTTTCAGAGCTTAGGGCGTGAAAAGAGCTCAATTGTGGCAGACTTTTGAGCTTGCATAGATCCACACCTAAGGGTTTGCTTTGTAGATCAACAATAAGCTTGTTTTATATCAGATCTTGCTTTCAGTATGACACCATCATTACTCATATGAGGCACCAAAACTTGGCCTATTCTAAGGCTGAGGCAACCACAAGTCCGAGACAAATATGAGGCTATTGGACTGCAGGTCTGAGATTCTTTAGGTGTAATCTAAAACAACAGGTCCGAGCTATTCTTGACAACAAGTCCGAGATTCATTCTGGGGTAATTTGAGTACATGTCTGAGTCTTCATTGGGTGCAGATCCGAGGTCTGAATTGAGGGCAGAACCGAGCCAATATTGGAGCAGGTCCGAGCTGATTGTAGGAGCAGGTCCAAGACCTATTTATGGGCATTACCAGCAACAGATCCCAACCCTGTGATGGGCAATCATGTTGCAGATCAGAGCCACTTCTTGAGGTAGAAGAAGGGCAGTCCTTGTGGCAGCTATCCAGACCAGATTGAGGGTGATATTCTAGACAGGTGTATAATAGAGGCATATCTACAATAATAAGAAGGAGGCCTAATCCTCCTAAAAACTACCCCAGCCCTAACCACAGCCACTACAGGCCAAAGAAAATTGCAGACCTATCTTAACTTCAAATCACAAAATCGCTCAAAATCTGAGGTAACTCAACCACAGATCTAAGGCAAGATTCTTTGTGGTTAAGGGTGGATTTGAGGTGAAACGAAGACCGAATTTAGGCCTGACCTATTGCAGAAAGGAAGCTGAGTTTCAGAGGATGTTGATGGTATGTCTGATGCAGGTTTGAAGCAGAGGTCTGTTAGGCAAATTTCTGAGGCAGGTTGAGCATTGTCTTGAGGCCATGCTTTAAATGTGAATGATGAGTTCCAACATTTACTTTCCAAGTTTGAATAAATGCCGAAGGCCCCAACATCTCAATTTGTACCTGAACCTGAAATGATACCTATCCGTGTGGAAGAAGAAGAGTCACCTTGAGTTGCTCCAGAAGAGGACCCTGTCATAGTGCAAAAACATGGACCTTAGTACATGACTAGGGTGAAGAGGAACGCTTCCCTCATGATTCCGATAGTAGAACAATAGGTAAATAAAGAACGTAGTTGAGTTTACCAACTCTGTTACCTAAGAACATCATAGATGAATCTTCAGACTGAAAAGAACCATATTCTGTGGAAGAGAAAAATATATCTAGCTTCCATCTCTTCAATAAACTCAGAATACTTAGATTGAATAGAGTGAGGCAGTATGAAGATTGCAGTGGTTGTTGTTATGTGCTTGAAGAAGTGATTTGGAGGTGTGTTGATTGCTTTCTTGATTAAAGTTTTGGTCCTGAGAGTGCAATGTTATTTTCCAGTGTTCTGAACCTCCAGCAAGCATTGATCAAGTGGAGCTGTCCTCTTCCATTGCTGATGAAACACTTAATGGTCTCTTTTCCCAAAGAAATCTTTTCAAAGAAGAGAATCAAGTTAAACTAACATGGAACGAAATGAAGACATTTACCTGAAGCCCCTTTTCTCTTAGTGCTGTGAATATGAGAAATAATCAGGCAGGTGGTTTTCTGTTGCGGATTCCTTGTGGTCTTGTTCAAGATTCCTCTATCAAAATTGTTGGCATTCCAAGCGGGCTTCTCGGTAAATTCCAAATTGAACTTACAGGGGCACAACTTCCAGAGGAGCCGGATCCTCCCATTATATTGTGTAGCCGTAAATACCCATATGCCACTGATGACAAATACGCATATTGTCCTACTTGGGCTCTCTCATGGCAATATCGTCGACAGAACTTGCTGCGAGAAATTATAGGTTACAATGCAGATATCCTTTGCCTTCAAGAGGTCCAGAGTGATCATTTGAAGAATGGCAAGTAACTTTGGTCAAAGAACTGAACTCTTATAAAAAGGGGTCAAAGCATAGACAACAAACAAGTGTAACAATAGGCTCAAATAAGGACATCGGTATGGTCTCTTGAGGATATGGAGTTACTTGAACAACAGATACATGTCAAACATCCGCATACACAGAAGATGGCTCTAGAAGCTACAGGTGGTAGCAGGCTGCAAAGTACAAGGTGTGTCTTTAGCCCAAGCAAGTTCAAGGTAAGTCCAGGTATGCATCATTTGCATTTGATCACTGAATTTGAATTATGTATGTGTCTACTAAAGACAACAAGAAGAGATGTGATTATCTTCCTGTCGTATTTATGGACCTGTGTCCTAAAGGAGTAATGTCAAAATTTCAATTTTATTTTGGTTATATGACTAAGGAAGTTGTGATCTCAACATATACTTGTTTAATTGATGTAAGCTAGGTCATTTTCTCTGGTTTGGGAACTCAATAGTATGTTAGACCATTATCCCCTATACGAGAGTCCAACAAGTTCTCATTTGAGTCATTTTTAGGTTGGGTTGTTTTCCTGGTTAAGGAGCCCAACAAGCTATCTTGGTAGTTGGGGTATTTCTCCCTTGTTTTGGGAACCCAACAGATATCCTTTTTGAGTCGGGAGTCTTGAAATTATAATTGAGCCATTGTCCTTAGTACGAGAGCTCATTAAGGTTATACATGTCATCTACGGTATGTGTCTTGCGTTTTCTCGAAGAAGAAGACTTGGTTAGTGGATAGTGAGGTCACATGTCAGAAAGCATAACCTGTAAAAGTTTGACTCAATTTTTTCATATTAAACTTGGTACCGACACCAAGTATATCTTGAAGAGATACGACACCAGATCAAAGTCAAAGGATCTTGTAGGCTCAGAGTGAGCCAGTTTGCTCATGCAGGGAGGCAAACATATTATGAGACTCAAAGGGAGTAGGTGTAGCAGTCCCAATATGTGAGTTGGGCCATGAGATGAAACAGGAGCTTGGTATGGAAGAATTGACAATTTTCTTCAGAGTCTTGGGTTCTCCAAGAGTGTAGCAGACCCTAATCTTTATATAAAGATTGTGAAGAATCATTCTGTTATCTTGGTTTTATATGTGGATGATTTGTTCCATACTGGAGAGGAACATTTGATAGCTCAGAGTAAGAGGGAGCTAGCAACAGAGTTTGAAATGAAGGACTTGGGTCTTATGCATTACTTTCTTGGCTTAGAGGTGTGGCAGAAACCTGGTGAGATTTTTCTCTCTCAAAGTAAGTATGCAGTTGATGTGCTACGCAGATTTGGGATGTTGGACTGTAAGTCCATGACCACACCTATGATTTCTAACCTGAAGAAGTTACATGATCAAGCTACAGGTTCAGATCCAAAAGACCCTATAGTATATCGTCAGATTATTGGGTGCTTGATGTATCTAGTACACACCAGACCAGACATTTGTTACGCAGTGAATGCCCTCAATCGGTTCATGTGTGCGTTGAAACACATTCATATGGTTGCTGTTAAGCATATTCTCATATATGTCCGAGGGACTATATCCTATGGGCTCAAATACACTTCCAGTGGAGGTGTAATGCTTCATGGCTATACAGATTTAGATTGGATGGGCAGTACAGTTGACCAGAAGAACACTTCTAGATATTGTTTCAGTTTGGGTTCAACTATGATCTCCTTGTCCAGCAGGAAGCAGGGCTCCATAGCCCAGAGCACTACAGAGGCAGGATACATTGCTGCAAGTGTTGCTAGTAGAGAAGCAATGTGGCTCAGAAACCTACTCTCAAATTTGTTCAGTGTTGAGCTGGAACCCACAGTAATTCATCGTGATAACCAGAGTTGTATAAAGCTCTTCGAGAATCTTGTGTTTTATGACAGATCGAAACACATTGAGATGAGATATCACTATGTTTGGGACATGGTGCAAAAAAACATTCTCAGTATTTAGTATGTTTCGATGGCGGAACAAACTGCAGATATTTTGACTCAACCCCTGTCGTTGACAAAGTTTGTGTGCTTTCGAGACAAGCTTGGTGTCGCTGAGAATGCCACTCTTGCTGAGAGGGAGTGTTAAAATTAATGCAGCTGCAAGAGCCATTCTCTGGAAGGATGGAAAAAACCCTAGTTGAGATCTAGGGCCCCCAGTACACTCCTGGGGTTCTTGGTCTGGGAACAAGTAGTTAGAGCCATGGAAAAAGACCCTAGTGAGGGCCCCCAGTGTATTGCTGGGGTTCTTGGTCAGGGACCAAACAGTTTGATGATATAAGTCCCTAGATGTGTTTTAGGGCCCTTGGATGTGTTCCAGGGAATCCTTGCTCGGTGCTTGGATTGATCCTTGGTTGTGTACCTTGGTGGATAAGACCTTAGTGGTGATCTAGGGCCCTGTTGACCACCTATCCAACTAGGGGGTCAACTCCATGTGCCATGAAGAGATGCATCATCAGATGCTCATTTGTCGAAGACAGTTTGGTTCTACTGGGCATTTTTTGCCTCCAACACTTCTTTTTGTACACAGAATTTTCACACCCCTGCGTGGGTTAATAATGTAATAGGTCTGCATGGATCATATTTAGGTCAGTTACCTTGGGATGGGTTCATTGGGAGAGTTCCTTTCACTGGGGTTTTTTTATCCTCAGGTCATTAATTGGGCTTTTCAGCCTTATTAATTTCCCTTGAGTTTTTCCCTTACACTTGCAATAATTCCTCCAAAGTGGTGAAAGGCATTCTAATGGGCTTATCCTCTCTTAACTATTGTTTAGGGATGATGTAAATGACCATGTACGACATCTCAAAAAGTTTCGCGGATTTCCGACGAGTCTAGATTAGTTTTTTTTTTAATTAATTAATTTTTAATTAAATTTCCCTAAGTTTGGAGGTTTAATTATTTAATTAATTAATTATGTTTGAGCAAAAATTGTAAAAACTAGGTCCTTGGACTTTTGATAGGGGTATTTGTGCTCAAAAGAAATGGAATGAGACCCCCTACACCCTTGGACCAAGTTTCATCTTAGTCGAACAACTTTTGCTAGGTATTTGTCCACTAGGAGTCTAAGTCAGTCAAAAACAACAATTTTAATTGCTAGGTCATGACATAGCAAAAAAGTTTTTTTTGTAATAATGAGTTAAAAGGATGATGTAAAGATGGAAAAAGGGAGAAGATGTGTTTCCTAACCTAAGCCTACCCAACCCAACTTAATACAACCTTTTTACACCCCCCTCACTCACTCCTTCACTCAAACCCTCACGCCCCCTAGGGGATTTGCGCCCCCCTATCATGGGATAACTTCACAACTTAAGTTTTGTGGAGTTGTGGAACCCTCTCTCATGAGGTGCGCCCTTCCTAGCCTCCCACGTCACCCTTTCCATCATCCCCACACGTCACAACTCATCCACCTCATCAATCCATGTCTCAAACCCTAGATGGTGCGCCCCCCTCCTTGGGATTCTCTCTTGTGCTTGGTGGTGGACACTTGGCATTGATCCAAGAGAGGTAGGTTTGCCTCTCCAAGTATAAATAGAATCCTCTCCTCACTCTTTTCCTCACCATATTTTGAGCTATTGTTATACTACTTGATTTTCACCACATCTCTTTCTCATTCTTGTCCATCTTGCATCCATTCTTTTGCTCTTGAGGGTTTTGGAGCAAGTATTTGTTCCAAGATTTTTTCCTTGAGTAATAAAGAGAAACTTTGGAGGATTTGGAAGAACAACGGGTACTCGTCTCTTGCTTGCATATGAGGTAATATTGTGGATTTGGCATCTTGGGTTGCATAGAGTAGATTCTTGGGTAAAGTGTTTTACTTGGGTAGATTATACAACGAGTATTCTTGTTGATCTATATATGTGGGTTTGCTAATAGGGTGCAAGTATTTCATTTTGTTAGCATATTCARCCATATTATCTACTTGTATGCATCACATGTGTTGAAGTTTTGCAGGTTTGCTTCTAGGGTTTTGTTGGGATTGCCTCAAGGAAGAGYCCTCCCTCAAAGCTCACTCAAACTCCTTCTTTCTCATTCTTTACTCATTTTTTTCTTGCTGTTCATTCCATATAATATTTCAGCTAGCTTAACATTATAGATTGGTCATTTTAATCTACTTTTATTATAAAATTTTTATGAGMAAAATTTCTGCCCTAAAAACATAAATTTTTCTTCATTTTATTGGTTGTGTGTAGATTTTCYAGCAAGCATAGCTTGCTGGTTTTTGCAGGTTCTTAACAGGTTGAGGGGGTTATGTTGCCCAAAATCAACCACACAACACTCCAAGACCCTTCTCTTCAAGTGGGTAACAAATCTCAACCTTCCTTCTCTCTTTTCTAGCTTTTTGTGCATAGATCTACTCATTTTTAGTCATTTTAGTGGCTCATAGCTTGAGAGGAGAATTGGTACGGCCTACCTCCCACATGTGAGCTTAGGGTTAGATCTTGTTTCAAGTTTCTCATCTCAAAGTCATCTTCCTAAGCTAGGACGTGGGGTTTAGCAAGTAATTTGTTAATAGTTGTTGTAGCTTGCTTATTTCTCAACCCCTTTGGTACAATAAATGTAGGCTTGCCTCCACCTTGTGCCATTGAGTGGTTTGTTGGGTTTCTCTTTCTCGTTCAAACTTTCCTCACCTTAATAATTGCCTACACTTCGGGAGAGACATCCCCAAAATCGTAAGGCTAGGATAAATAAGGTGTTAATGATTTCTTAATGCTTTGATGGTTAAAATATTCTAGATCTAGATCTCATTCACACATTAGTCCTTAGCTTAAGCCCTTGGGGCATAATCTACTTGCTATAATTTATTTTTGCATGTCTTAAGGCTATCTCAAGTTCTATTTCTTTCACATGCTCTAATCCAACACTAAATGGTTTAATGCATTGATGATATACTAAGTGGTTTTCTCTTTCATGCTATTTCATACTTAAGGCCATTTGCCATCACTTAAGTTAATGTGTTGTTGGATATGTTGATAGTGTAGGCACACATCTAAATTTTCAAGCTTTCTCTTTCACACTTAATACATTCTCTCTTAATGCTTTAACAATCATAAGATAAGTGGTAATAAGCTTGTTTTTTTCTCTTTTCTTTGGCAAGCTGTTCTTGCCCTTCTTCATTAGCATTCTTTACAAGCTTTTCATATTGTGGCTTAACCAATGGTGATGCATTAAAGCTTTATTTCAGCTCTATCTTTACATGTTTTACATGTGCTAATGTGCTTCATTTTCATGCTTAACAACACATCTTTATAAGTTGCATAAAGTTTCGGTTTTGACATTAAATCACCTTTTTAAGGCAACTTAAAGTCATTAAAACACTTTCTAATACACCTAAAAACTTAACCAATTGATATATAAACTTAATAGACTTAATAGGGTACCTAAAACCACCATCTTCGCCATCTAAAACGGGGATTGAGGAAGGCAACGGAAGGTGTTAGGCCGGGGACGGTCTCATGGCGCGCGACGTCCTTTCCGGGAGTACTCGGTTCTTTAGAGTTGACCTGTGAAGCTAGGGTAGGCCTCGTTGCCTCACTTCTTGAGCATCCAACAACCATTTGGTAATTGGGGGAGGAGGTTTTTGGTCAAACACTCATTCAAGGTAATAAAAATCTTTCAAATCTTTAAAACCCTTAACTCACTAAGTATCTAATAACCTTGGTTTAAATTGACATATCTTAAGGTTTAAAACTTATAAGCATAATCTTCCAATCTCATCTATAAGTAATGGTTTGTGAGTAATCAATTAAGTGTCTTAACTATTGTGGAACACTTGTATTTAAAGCTTCTAAATCTTCTAAGTGTCCTTGTGATTTTGAGTGTTGATGTTGCCATTGATAGGCTTAATGTGTTGATGATGCTCACATCTTGATTGGATCTACTTTCCTGCACATTTAAACAAACATGGTTAGCTTGTTCTATTGTAAATTGTATCTTATTGTAATATTGTGTAACTAGCATTCTTTATTTGTAAGTATCTAACCTTTGTAATCTTACATGTAATTAAACATCCTTACATTTAGTTGACCCCTTGCCCAACCTTAGGCACTAGTCTTAGTTGACCTAGGGAAAGGCTTGCTTGACATAGAAGATCTTGCATCTTGCATTGCTGCCTTTGCATCATAGGTTAGACTCCCCCCTAAACCTTAATTAATTAAAAACAACTCCTAGAACTTAACGTAGATCTCATCTAGAAACTAGGGTCTACCCCCCTTGGCTTCCCTAGGAGTAAGCCTAGACGGAAGAGGTTGAAGCCAAAGTGACAGCGTGGGCTTTGAACCTAGGCATTGTGCCTCTAAGGACACACTAAGTGAGTAGGACTTGGCTCACGTTTGCAAGTGTGTATAAGGACGACAACAGGCCCCTAGACACGTTCTGGGGTATCCTGGTCTGGGACCAGGCAGTTCTTGGTTAAGTGCCAAGTCGAGATGATGTGTGGTCTTCTTCTCTCCCGCGATGGTCCATGAGACCTAGGAGCAGTTAAGAAGAAGGACATGATCACATCGCTGGCCTTCCTCTTATGTTGGGATGATAAAATCTTATAAGTTATATCATGAGACCTTTGTGGACATTCCGCCATTAAAGAAGAATCCCCCTTTTTTTTGTTTAAGTCACGTTCTCCCTTTTGTTTATGTGGTTTGGGTCTTTGCTAGCCACCTTGATTTGTTGACTTTCTAATTAATATTTTATGATTAAAATATTAATTATTTATTTTGTTTAATTGTTGGGTTTTAATCTAACCCTAAAATTAGGGCTAATTTGTAAACCCTAACCTACCCACCTAAACTATAAATAAGAGACCTCTCTCCTCACTCTCACTCTCATTATTCATTTCTTTTCCTTCAAATTTCTTGGTCTGAAATTTGCTGTGGCTCCCTTCTTGTTTAGTCTGATTTAGGGTACAACCTCCTTGGTTAGATGCTCTTGCTGGTTTATGGTATGGCCCTTCTTGGATCTTATTCTCTTGCTGAGATAGGCTGCGGCCTCCTTGTTTGTTCTTGCTGGGTTATGGTACGGCCCTCCTTGGATCTTATTCTCTTGCTGAGATAGTGCTGCGGCCTCCTTGTTTGTTCTTGCTGGGTTATGGTATGGCCCTCCTTGGAGCTTATTCTCTTGCTGAGATAGTGCTGCGGCCTCCTTGTTTGTTCTTGCTGGGTTATGGTACGGCCCTCCTTGGAGCTTATTCTCTTGTTGAGATAGTGCTGCGGCCTCCTTGTTTGTTCTTGCTGGGTTATGGTACGACCCTCCTTGGATCTTATTCTCTTGCTGAGATAGTGCTGCGGCCTCCTTGTTTGTTCTTGCTAGGTTATTGTATGGCCCTCCTTGGATCTTATCCTCTTGCTGAGGCAAGTGCTGCGGCCCGTTTCCTTTGAGCTGATATGGTGGTGCGGCTCTCTCCTTGGTTACTGGTATAGGGAATGGTCCTCTTTGGATCCTTCTCTGGCTGACCCCTAAGGGTATTTCTTCAGCCTGCCGCTTTCTCCTTACAGGTACTGTCACCTGTTCTGTGCTGCTGCTGTCTCCTTGCCTTTTGGTGCTACTTTCCTACTGCTGTTACACTTGTTTGCTATTGCTGTCCCATCACTTGTGCTACCCYTTTGCTGTCTCTGTTTCCTTCTATGGTAACCTGTGTTTTGATGCCCTTAATAGGGTTTGTAAGGCAGCTCTCTAACTGCTGTTATAACTAGCAGTTTTGTTTTGGACAGTTTTTTGTCAAGGCTGTAAGTGGCTTTCTTTTGGAYAGTAGTRTCTTTGTTTCAGCCTAGTACTTGTTGTTTGGTATGCTGGCTAGTTTTCTGATTTTTCCCCAAGTTCTTCTYGGCAAAACTAAGATCATGATGAGATCTACCCCCGAGGGTTTGATCCATGATCCTTAAAGYTTTTTCTGAGCATACAGAAAAGAGGACAACAACAAGCTCATCAGGTAAATCTGTTCCTTGTTTTTGCTAAAGGTAATGTTCAGATCCATTGTATTATTTCTGTTATTGGCTTACATCAGAATTTGTGAATATATTGCTGATCCAAAACTACAGTAGTAAATGAAATTAAAAAGATATTTCTGTTTCTAGTTTGCCCTTAAAATTCTAACAGTTGCCACTGATTCCATGAAGAATACTGTCAGTTGTCCTTTCTGCTTTCCTCCGTTTTCTTAATATTAATTCATGCGTTTTAACTTTTTATGCTGTTAATTAGGTAGACTGGTATACATAATTATTGTTCATAGGACCTGTGTAATTTTATTTTATTTTTTAAAGGTTAATTACAGTCAACAACAAATTAAAGCACAAGAGTTCTGATCATGGATCAAGATCTTCCATCTTTGAATTATCTGTTATAGCAGTGTGGTTCTGATGTAAGCGAGCGAATAATCTATATTATTTTATAAATTGTGCCATTCCTTAGACAGCGTTAAGTTTTAGTGCAACTCTTATACTGAACTGCAAAGTACTCACAACCAACCATGCTGGATAAAAAGGTCTTTGAAGGGCACTGTGCATAGTTACTGTTTGTTTGTTTGTTGCTTGCCTTTTTAATGTCCTTTGAGACCAACTCGATCTATAGGATCTCTTAAACCAGAATAAAAACTGAAATCCGGAACATATTTAATCAGAGAATTAACTAATTAATATTTTAAAATGACGGGGTTTTATGGAGTCCGTATCTTTGGTTGAATAGAATGGATATGAAGTCTCCTAGTTCGTTTCTTTACTATTACTGGCATGCCTGTCTGACCCTATAATGGTACACTAATGATCATTGATTTGATGAAAATTTATATCAATTTTTATGTTTACACGGCGAGATTGGGTTTCAAATCCAGTTCCTGCACTTAATCGATGAATCAAAATATTAATCAACTTTGGTCCGAGTAGCTCATATATGTTTGAATTTTAACAGAGTCACAGCGTCATAATGATAGCAGCCTCACAAAGGGCAATGGAATTAAGTGGATAAACCCTCAAGAGAAAAACATCCATGTTTTCAAAGGAAATTTTATTAAGCTCTCACCTCAATCAACATAGTACAATGAGGTATAGTCTAATTTAAGACCAATCAACTGAAGGCTAACTGCTCACTTATTGCTGTTTACTAAATACCTACGGCAGTTCACCAAGCCACTTCTTAACTAGATAAGCACAAATGGTTGGATTTTCCAAGTTACTTGGAATCCATCAATGCATGGTAAGATCAAATAGGTTAACTAAAGTGAGTCAACCTTCCAAAGGTTATTTTGATGATTATAATGTTTATTTTTTATGTTTCCAGCGCTTATTTTGATATTTAAAAATCTCATTAACTGTGCATAATTAATTATTGTAGGTGCACCAATAATCAATTTAGGTGTACGAATAATTAAAATTCTATTATGTTTTCACCTCAATCAACATAGTACAATGATAACCATAGTCCAATTTATAGAGCAATCAACTGAAGGCTAACTGCCCACATTGCGGTTTACTAAGTCACCTATGGCAGTTCCCTAAGCCACTTCTCAATTAGCTAAGCCAATATAGTTGGATTCTTGAAGATAAGCTAAGCTCCAACTTTGGATCCATCAATGCATGATAAGATCACGCCTGTGCCTTCATAGTTGGAGATCCTAATTTAATCAATGATTTTAATCAAGAATTAATTAATTAAAATTTAAAAATCAATGATTTTAAAGAATTCGCTTCTTTGGTTGTACAACTCAGATACGAAGTCTCCTACTTCATTTCTTTAATATTACAGGCATGCTAGTCCGACCTTATAATTGTACACTAATGATTATAAATTTGATGGAAATTTATTTTAATTTTAGCCTTGTGAGATTGAGGTTCAAATCTAGGCCCTCTCCTTCATATTTGGAGATTGTTCAAATGGGTTGTTGAGGACCTGTGTTGGTTTCCTCCTACTAGAACCACTGGAAAGCTCAATGGAATGCCCATACAGATTTCTCCAAAGATCCATGCGATTTAAGCTCATACAAGGGCTCATACATTTTTTGCCCATTACAGAAAAACGCATGTTATTTGAGTGAGTTACAGCAACTGAAAAGAGGATTTTTTTTTTTTAACTAAAACGGTTATATATTATATTAATTGGAAAATCCAGCTGGCCGAAGCCTTACATCCTTCGCAAAGCCATCTACAATCTTTTACACGCTGCTGTCCTTTTCAAGGAATACAAATTTTTGTTGGGTCTCCGTCATTTATGCATAGATCTCCTTGGGCCAGGAGGCAGCCTTTATTGGCTAAAGCGTCTACTTCTTTGTTTAAGTCCCTAAGTATATGGTAGTAGTTGAAGGAGGTGAAGTCCTGGAGAGTGTGTCTTAGTCTTTGCAGGTTCTTATTTAGTCCAGCATCATTGAACTGTCCTCCCGAATGTATCATTTTGATCAAGATTTCGGAGTCTCCAAACGCTTGTAGATTCCGGTGGCCTCTTTCCTTAGCTATCTGGCAAACTTTTGTCAGACTCAAGATTTCTGCTTGGTTGTTGGTTCGCTGTCCGAGTCCCCAACTGAAGGTTTCTAGTGTTGTCCCTTCGCTGGAGTAAATGATTCCTCCAGCTCCCGCTATGCCAGGATTGCCCTTGGAGGCACCGTCGAAGAATGCTGTAGTTATTCCTTGCTTCTGCCACCATCTCTGGAAGGTGTCATAATTGTCTCTTAGCCTCCATTTTGTTTCGGAGTGGGGTTTTTCAATGCTTTGGGTCCGAAAAATGAGCACAGGGTTACCGAGCCAATTCTTTTCTTCCTGCTGCAGCGAGATATCTGTTTTGTGGGCTTGAGAACTCAGAGTTTCTAAGAGGAGACCTTTTGCTTTCACTGCTACCATGCTGGGGGTCTATGCTGTATTGTTGAAGATTTGCTCGTTTCTTGCAAGCCATAGTTTCCAGCACACATACTTAGGGACGAAGATCCAGATTCTGGCCCATAGCGTTTTCATTGAGAGCGAGGGATAGCAGTCCTTCCAGTTTGTAAAAAGATCTACAACTGAGATGTTCGAGGGGGCAGCGACCTTGAGACCATGGAGGGTAAGGAGCCAGACTTTGTTTGCAAATTGACAGTCTACAAACAAATGGTCAGATGTTTCCATTTCTTCTTTGCATAGAGCACATCTATGAGGGCCTGCAATATTTCTTTTCATTAAGTTTTCACCAGTCAGGACCTTTTTGTGCATTAGAGTCCAGAAGAAAAAATTAACCTTGGGGATCGCTGTA